>LR137823.1:10372-20977 GCA_900659605.1 Tisbe holothuriae | reverse complement strand
TACGACGTGTCGCGTACTTGCTTCATGAAACTGCGGACCGCGCGACCTTCTTCTCCTTCCTGAAATGTGCACATTTTAAAGAACGTAGTATTGCTTTCAGGACGTGGATATTTACGTGTTGAGAATGTCTCTTTTTCTCAGAATTACTTGAGCGCCACTGATCGAGTGAGGATAGGATGATGGAAAGAAAGTTATCCCGTTCGTATGTCATTGCTAGGTCGTATTCATTACGAACATGCAGTAATTGTTTTCATGCATCAGTCTGATCATTTAAATGATATATTTTTTTCGAAATATACAATATCCTCTTGTAGCTGTATCTCCAATTTCTTATATGCACATAATAATTATGGGTGCAAATTTAGAAGACGAACAGCACTCGATAAAATCGGTTTTGCAGAAAGAGCAAAACTGAGGCCCTTTTTTGAATTTTTCTGCATATTTTCCATTATATCCCAAAGTCTCAATGTTTATGAAGCTCTTATAGTACTATAGAAACTGTGATCATGCTTATTACACGTCTTAGCAGTAGTATGCCAAATTCGGACTAAATGGTTATTTCTGTCGGACTAAATGTGTTGCCTCTATTTACAGGTCCCTCCAAGATCCTTCCACGGACCTCCAAGATGAGGAGTCCACTGGCATTCCTCTTCTTCCTCATGACCCCGGCTCTGATCTCAGCTTCGGGGTCTTTTGATGACTTCTCCAACCATCCGCTAGAGGTTGCTACTCAGGATGAGCCAAAGCTGTCGGATGAAGTCGTGTCGAGATACTTTACGGAGAAGAAGGTGAGTAATGCTATCATTGTTGCTAAATATAGTCTGATACATTATAGGTTATTGGTAAATTTGAAATAGTAATAAGGGCAAATACTAGAAGCGAATTTCAAGCGAATCAACAGTAAAATGATTGCATGTTTGTCAAACATGAACATTTTCTTGTTGTTTGTGACACACCATTTTTGCCATCCTTTATACAATTTTGCCGGCGCTCAAACAGCTGAAAGTTTTGAGTCACAGCTTTGAGTCACAGCTTTAAGTCACATTCATACTTCCACTCTGGTATGTTTTACACACATATACACCTAAAGTAAAATTTAAAGCATTCATTAATTAGTAATAAATTTGAAAAAGATTCCATTTTACACATTTGCAAGGCCATTAAAAGGCTTTAAACTCAAAAGGTTTGAGTGATTTGTTTACAAGGAACACTCAGCTGAGTCTCAGTTTGAGTCACAAACATAGACTCACTGAGCTACAAGCATATGTAGCTTTGAAATCAATGGCAACGAAAAAAATGGACAGCTTTACTAGAATCGGCTGAGATAGATACCGGATCCAATACAGTAGAATCGATTCGGTAAAGCTCTCCAACAGGTATTCACTATAGTTTTAGGTCGTTTTTGGACTTTGTTAATATCAAATAAATATGTAGTTTTATAAGTAGTACGATTGTTCACTTAACTGTTTGTTTAGCACTTTTAATTCTGCAAAGTACATGTTTCAGACAAGGAAGAATTTATTTCATCATCTTAATGACGTTTGCGAGACTGTAAGACACCCTTTACTGTATGGACTATTCCAAAACCATCACGTTAATAATCCTGATAATATTTTCAATCTCTGTAATTATCATTTACCATCATTTCTCAAAATATTTCACTTCTTCTACAACGGGTTCTCTTTTTTTCTTTGTGTTTACAACCTTGGGTTCTGCATCTTTCTCATTGTAAATTGCATATATATTCTCTTCACACTTCACTGGGCATTTCGACACTAATAAATAAAGAAAATAATAATAGGGCAGTATGGAATACATATTTGACGCTTGGTGCTGCATTTCTCGATTTTTCTTTTCACGTGGGAATCTCTAAAAACATTACTACTGTAGGTGTAATTTCAGATACTATCATTGTCAAATTTGGGAACTCTCGTAATTAAAGTAAATAAAATGTTATCAGCCGCTTAAGCTTACGATTCCAGTTATCATTCCGTGTTTTCTGTGGAAGGCAAATTGTTCTATATGATATGGTGCTCGTTTATTTTGTTTAATTGTGTTTGGTCACACAAAATTGGGCCGACACTTCTTCCAAATATTCTCTACATTAAGGTGTGCTTGTCCATTTATATTTTTCAAAAGTATTACTAAATAAATATATATTTTCTTAGTAAAATTTTCTTGGAAAGGGGACACTCCCCGCCTAACGAGCACCGGTCTGTTAATTTACAAGACGAACATTCGCTTAAGAGCCTCCCAGATAGGCATTTTCACCATCTTTTTTCTCATTTCTGCCGAGCTTTTTTTGGGACTTGTGCAAAAGAGAAAATTATTCTAAGTCCAACAAAAGCTTGGCAGAAATGAGAAAAAAAGACGGCAGAAACAGCAAAAAAAGACAAGAAAAATGCCTGTCTGGGAGGTTCCTTAGACATGCTATAAACACTTTACGGTAGAAACTTTTTTGTGAGATATCACTCTTCCATTAATTTCGTCATTTGAAAAGTTTGGAATTAGGACAATTATAGACAGTTCACAGCCCCTGTTTAGCATTCATATTGTTTGCCTTACTTTGTACATCAGTATTGGTTGACATCATATCACTCATGGTTTCATCAACTATTTCCTCCTCTTCGCACAGACAGTTTCCACGCTTGAAGATGGCCAACACATCAGTGATGTTGGAGGACACGATCAGCCGAAGGACAACGTGGCTCACTTCCATGTACCTCTCATAGTCCGGCTGGTTTGGGTTGACAATCTGGCGCAGGTTCCTCCTGACAGAGAAGGCCTGGTAGGCAAGGGTGAGTGGAGCGAGCACCAGAAACGTGAAAATGGTTTCCTCCCTGAAAATAGTAAATAAATGTGTTTTAGCGTTGTGCACTTCTAGCTCCATAATTGGGTGATACCCCTTGGGTGATACCAAACTTATGTTATAAAAACTGTAAAAAAACAGGTACTAGGTATCTAGGTGCTGAGAGTTTTTCTACCTGAATAATTGCATATACGAGCACTCCAAAGACATTGTAATTTTGTTCACTTACTTTGACACGGTTTCAATTTCCCCCACTTTGATCATATCAAACCCCAAGAGCAGACCCAGGATTGCAGCCAATACCACCCCCACCACTCCTGCAGGCAGTACGAGAGTCTTGATACTGGCGTCTCGCCTCGGGAAAAAGCAGATCATGGTCGTTTGAATAAACCCAGTGACAAACAGGAAGACATCGGTGAAGGCCACAATTATAAGGCACATGTATCCAGTCTTTAGGTTGGAAGCGGAGATGAGGTAGAGAACGGTGCCTTGGAGTCCTAAAAATAGATATATATTAACTGACCCAAAGAACGTTTACGTTTACAAAAAAACTTACCAACAAAAAATACAGTCGGAATGAGGTTCAACGGCCAACGAGCAATGGGCTTACTCATGCACCAGTACTGAAACCCGCCCTGACAAGCCTATAGAAAACACGCGCCATTAATAAGTAGTTCCACATTACGGACTGAAATTTAATTACCGTCATGAACAACAAGAGCCCATTTCCCTGTGAGACTGACAATGGCCCCTCCATAGGAGTGTCGAGGGCCCATTTGATGGTGAAGAGGAAGACCACGTTGATCACCAGAAGAATGAGGCTTGCGCCCATCAGGACACGGCGGAGCTAAAATGTAAAGGGATTTAATGGAAGGCAGTACAACTTTGAAGTTAATTGACAAAGACTGAGTACGTAAAACTGTAAAAGCCTCTAAATTTTAGAAGTCCCACTCCGCATGAATAAAGAGTAAGCTGCCGCAGTGCAGTCGGCTTCCTAATACGTTGTTGTAACGCTTCCAAAATCTGCCTGAGTATCTAAAATGTCCTTACCAGGTCCTGTTGTCCATATGGAGCACCCGGTGCACCCTCCCGCATGCGATTCTCAGAAGGATTAGCAATCATTTTTATAATCTTTTTTAACGGGCTCGGTCTCTCCTCTTGGTGTTCTTCTTCCGTTTATTCTTCGCCAATTATATACGCGTACTGCGCATGAGCCGTATTGTTGGGGTTGCTCTGATGGTCTCAAATTCCGGTAAAGAGCTTATTTAATTTAACTAACCTGCTTGGTAAGACCAAGCAATACTAAATTCCTTTTATTTTGGAAATATACAATTACAATTACTTTACTTGAAAATGAAATTCGTTAATATTTTAAATTACATCTGAAAATGTAGAAAGTCCTGTTACAATTATACATTTATGTACAAAGTTTAACACTTTAGCGTGAAATATGTAACGAAATACAATTAATTTTTCCTAAATCCTTAAAATTACAGTAATTTCGTTACTTAAAAAATGATACTAGTTTTGCTGGGTTGGTGGTAAAAAGTCGGAGGCATAAAAATCGTACGTATAAAGAAATCGGAGCTTCATAAAACGGAGAGTAAAAAGTCGAAGGATGCAATGAATCGGAGAGATAAAAATCGGAGGTCTAAAAAATCAAAGGACCGGACGGGTACACCACTATTTTGTCTCTACAAATGAAAAGAAACACCCTAGGCCCTTTATATATAAAAATTCGAATTAATTATTTTCCTCCAGTAGGACTAATGATTTCATTTTCTTTTCTTTTGAACTGTAGTTCAGCCTTTGAATTTCACATTAGTTCTTTTATGTATTCGAACTAGTTAGATAGCTTAATTCGGACTAACTATTTAGCATGTTTCGAACTACGTAGATAGCACGCGCATATCACCACAAGCAGTCTATCTCATTCGTGCATATGTAGACAGTAAAGACATTGAACAACTCCACTACACTGTACCTCACTAGCTTTGCATGGCTAAGAAATGAGTGGATTCCCCTCAGTCTCTTTTTTCGCACACTAATTATTGTCCTGGTGAAGTGGAGCCCTTTGTCAGATGCAAAACAAGCACTTCCGAAGGGCATTTGCATTGTTATCTCCCGGCTAAAAACTAAATTTATGTAGAATTGATTTGCCCATTGGAAGGTACAAAAATGTGTTCATAATCTATTCTAACCAAGGATGATTCTAACTAATAAAGTTCCTGCATTACGTGTCAAGCTATGTTGTCATTCATTCATTCTATACTATATTATTATGAATTATAATTCATTAGCAAATACGATTTACATGTATATGTTCAGATACATGAATAATCTACTGTATAAGCCTTACTGGCAATCTCACTTTTTACTATTGCCAGCCTGCTCCACACAATTTTTACTCCTCCGATTTTTTTTCTCCGACAATTATGCCCCTCCGATAAATTTCCTCCGATTTTTTGCCCCTCCGATTTATTACCACCAGAATTTCGCGCGTTTTACTTTTTTTAGACGGGAAGAAAAAAGAGGAATCACACAGCAAAATATCTCCCCCCTTTTTTCTGCCCGTCTAGCTTTTTTGGTCGCGAAATTCAATTCCTCATTTTCTGACCCAGACAGACCATGTTTAGATAGACCATGGCTGCGCCAATATATTCGGTTGAAGCGACCGTCGACAACATTTTTGTGAAGAAAAATCAAAGCTACCATCTGTAAAAATAACATTTAACATCATATTTTGTCAAATACATATATTTGCAAGAGCTCTTCAGCTCTTATAGCTTTTATGTGTGCCTCATGACAATACTCCAAATCTGCATTAACATCATCATCTGTCTTGCACAAGAACTTGAGCCTAGTTTTAAATGTACAATTTTTCACATATGTAGTCCCATGACTTCAATGTATTTATTTCATTGGTAAGTATTGAGTGTGCCAAAAGGCCATGTAATGGACAAATTAAAATATCGAATTAGCTAATATGTTATTACTCGTGGTGATATGATTCAGCAAAACTAAATGTTTGCCATTTAATTCATGACTTTAATACATCATTTGCATGTCATGCGACACAAAAGTTCGGCAATGGTTTTCCATTCCGGCGTCCCTGGGAAAATCGTGGCCAGAGAAACTCACCTCTCGAGCTCTCTGTCTCGACCTTGTTCATTATGCTTTCTCCTTGGCTGCTGGGCCGCCGACTTCATCAGCTGGTTTCAACCTGCGAGGACCTCCAGCAGAAATATACCGGCCGGGGAAGAGAGGGAAAAGGAGAGCTCGTAGTTGTGATGACTCACAGATTCAAACGTTAAACAAGCGTGCAACATAAGAAAAATGGGCTTTCATTAAGAACGATGCATTCGCGGTGTGACTAAATACATTTATTAGGTTAAGTTATTTTTTTGAGATATTTGTGCAGCTCCTACATTTTGTTGGTAGCTCTAACTTATGTGACTTAATATTGATGCGGAACGGGATGTCGAGAAGAGAGAAAAATATACTTATATGCTCGTATGCTACTGCTCTTCTCTTCTATCTACCTCTTCTATCCATCTCTTCCAAGTAGCGATAGAAGAGATGGATGGAAGAGAAGAGATGCACTAGCATAGCAGGGTAAAGTAACCGCAGGCAGGCACGAGAAAAACTACTATACCAGGCACAGTTTAGCAGACGAGTGTCCATTCCAGAGACGATTCAAGGTGGAAATATATGTAGGAGTTACTACTTCATGTAATACAACCATGAAGCTACTATAAAAGGGGTATACTAACTTCATGAATACAACTAAAATGACCGAAAATATGAATTTGGTTGGCTAAACAGATCAATTTTTATTCTGTCTGAAAGTTGGAACTACGGCAACCATATTTTTACTTCCAACATAGAAACTTTTTGTATCATTCAAATTTGATAGTCGGTCTGACTCCTGAGATCATTTGCCTTCCTCCTCCTCTACCTTCAATAGCACAGGATGCAGGAAAAGAATGGTATCAGTCACCTTCGCATGAGAAGAACCCTTCCAACTCTCAGCCGAGGAGCGCACGCAGAGTGCATTTCCCTTTTTAGGCATAGGCATAGCCATAGAAACCAACAAAGCATATGATAGAAATACGAGTATTTCTCTCCTTCTTTCTTTGCCATCGGACTGATGATCGGAGGAGACTAACACTCCGAGATACTCGAACTTACGAAGCTGCGTTCAGTTCTTTGCGTTATGGCCAATTTATCGACATCAGCAGGACGAGTTTTTTTTCTTGGAGGTGTCCCACACGCGACCGGACGGCAACACAATGAAGAGGGAGTTCCTCAAAACCAGTCCTAAAGACCATCAAGACGGAATATTTTATTTGGGACTACGGAGTTCTGTATCTGAATTACAGAGCTCCATGCTCAGAGGTCAAGAAATTCAATACCTCAGAATTTTTATTAGGCATAAAATACGTTTAAAGCAAATTATTGCATGTTAAGAGATTAAGAGCAACTATCTCAAGTTACTTGTTACCGTCCGGAGCAAGAAAAATAAATAACATAACTTTATAGCCTTCATCGAAAGCTTAAGGCTATAGTTGTTCACAATAACTCCACCTGGGCCTCAGGTACTCTCACAAATAATAGTTAAATTCTCTATTTCTTCTTCGGCGATAGGTAATTAAGCAAGTTGATAAACGTATTCATATTTAATGGGTATAAAAGTAGACAATAAAGTACTATAAAATACTTCACTATACAAGGTACCATAAAAATTTAGCCCAAGCCAAATTTAACGTTAGCCAAATGGTTTATCTTCAAAGCCGGATATGAAAGGTTGCGTCTTTATTGGCAGAGAAGTTCCGTAAAGAAAACATTGCTTTGCCTTCTGATGCCGTTCTGAATGACTGATCTTCATTTCTCCTTTAGAGGTCACAACTAACCATAGACTTAGTAATAATGCAACTAACACAATCAATTCGTCCAAACTGTCAGCTAATGTGCATGACAGTAGTATACTAGTACATATTAAGACAAAAATATTTTTGGGCGGAATAATGTTTAAAGTTCCTTGAAATATCAAATTAGTACAGAACAATCCAATTATTTCTTTGAGTTACGTATACCGGTTTCCCTCCAGAGAAGAGAATAGTACATCTTGTTACTCCGGCCTATATGCCTAACAACAGCGGCATACTTGTTCGTACAGAAGGAGAGGACGCAAAACAGTGTTTGTCCTTAAGAGACGGGAAGATAGAACTCCCTACGAAAGTCGAGAAAATAGGTAAGCACACATACTTGAAATATCATTTAGCTAAGACCTAGGTAATTCTAGGGTCTGCAGATATATACGAACTCCTTAATCAGCGCCGTACATTGAGATGGAGAGATGTAGTCAGTTACGGAAATTCAATTTTTCACTCTCCGACTTGTGGCGCCCCCTTTGTTATTCTCCCTCTCTGGCAGGCTCAAAATCCTACCAGCCAGCTGAAAACTGAGTCTGCCAGACAGACAATAACAATAACAAGCAGCACTGCAAGCTAGGCTGAATTTGAGCCTGCCAAAGGGAACAATAACAAAGAGGGCGCCACAAGTACTGCAGCCATAATGTTGAATTTCCGTATGTCAATACAAAACTTCACAGAAGACAGCCATTGAGCGCCCTGAGGAACTGACCTTCACCCATAGACGGAAACGATAACAACTTATATAATTAATGCCTATGCTTTTACCGGGTGCACCGCGGAGGTGGCATAAAATTTGCTACCTATACTGAATTACAGACAAAGAAAGAAATACTTCGTGGTGTGATACTGTTCCCCAGCTCTCCTCGTCTCGCGGATGTCCTGCCTGGCCGGCCCGTCCGTTCCCGAGACGAGGAGAGTGATCGAGGCGAGACAAGTTGAATCAACCGCCAGTAACACATCTCGAACTAATAAAAATGCATTGAAAACAGCAAATGGACGGCTGCGAGGTAAGTTGGCATCCCTTCCGAAGTAGCCACGTAGAAAGAGGACCCTTAGTCCCCTTAGGTAGAAGCCAAGACTCACCCTGAGCAGGCTCGGCTGAGCAACTTTTCAGGCCCTCTACAGGGGGAATAGCCAAACTATTCTGTTATAAGGGGACTGGACCCAGATATGTACTAGAAGGAACGTACCCCACGTTTGTTTTAACACATTTAATACAAAATTTTAATGTCTTAAGCTATGGATATGGTTCATAAGAATAATTTGTTTTTTTATATAACCATGCATACAATGATCATGACAGGCAGTGTAGGGTAAGTAAGATCATTAATAAAGATTCAAATGGTGGGCGCGAAAATCCTATGCCAAGAGATGCGGGAACTCAGGCACCAATAACAGCGCAGGAGGCCCACAGTGGATTGGTACTATGTTTAACTAAAATATATGTATGTAGAGATAAGCACATTTTGATAAGACAATTAGTAATTACATTTTAAGATTATTATGTGATTTTTTGAAGCCACTGTGCTGTCCACCTCAACTCAGGGAAAAAGTGCGCTTGGCTCAGACAAGGGTTGCCAGATGATTTTTTCGAAAAAGGGCCAAACTTTTTCCAAAATTGTCCCAAACAGTACTAAAGGAATTTGGATCTGGCCCCAAACACTTAATAGACCAAATTTTGTTTACTACATTGATTTTTTGACCCCAGATTCTATTTGGGTGCCCCAAAGAGGTCACAATGGTCCCAGTTTTGCTACTTTTGGCTCCTTTTGGCCCCAATCTGGCAACCCTGGCTCAGACGAGTGCGGCACACATGGCTCAGTGAGCTCCGCCATGCGCGGTGCACTCTTCAGCCACCGACATATTAATAAAATATAGTAACATGTAGCAGATCAATGAAAGCAGACTTCAGTACATGTGCACTCAACGCCACCATGACAGTTAATGCAATGATACGGGTGCCCACTTGATAGTTCATAAATATGTGTTGCAAAGAAACCAGTCTAAATAGTATACTGCACTTGGATGAAAGAAAAATATGGAGCCCTGACTAAAATTTCAGCTGCCACATTTGAAGGAGCTCGTGTTACTTTTGGCGCACACTCCTGTTATTTTTGGCGTGCGAGGAGGCAGGCTCAATCTCTTTCTTGGCCAAAGTAATTATATTCTAGGTTAAACCACAAAGCGGACAATTAAATTTAAAATAACAATCTTTCTCTATATAAGCTATATATGAAGTCTACTATCAGTCCCTTTTGGCCGTTTGCCATTTTAGATCTAGTGCAAGCCATATTTTCTCGGTCTGTGTGATAGTTAATAAAATAAGAGCTTTTAATTAAATACACTTTTGGCAAAACCACAATATGATTTCATATCTTGGTGAACATTTTCTCGTGAGAAAGGGACGACAATTGAGGCAATTTCATTGTTCCAAATGTTTGTTAGCGTATGCAGTTACTAATGTTGTTTTTTAAATAAATTTAGTCAATGAATTAATAATTACTAATCTATAACAATCACTACGGATGTATCTCATTTTTACCAGTTACCATGCCCACCCCAGTTGGTCTTTAGTTCAAATTTTGGTCAGTATATGGGCCATATGACGTCCCTATAGTGATACTGAGGGAATCCTGAGTACATTTCTTGACACTGAGTGCAAGAGAAAAGACGAAAATGTCTCGGAAACTTCATTTCTTAGTCACGAAACCTGACCAGGGTAAAATTGCGCAGCCTTTTGCACTGTTATATGTACGGCATCCATTAAATTCAAACATCCTTGGTTTCACATTATTATATGAAACATGACATGCCTTACCCGCGAAAAGTTGCACTTCATAGGTGGTCCCAATCGGCGCC
>LR137823.1:0-10272 GCA_900659605.1 Tisbe holothuriae | reverse complement strand
CCTAGCTTAAAACATCTTCATTAATAGGTTTTGTTGTTGAAGGCCTCTTTCATGGATAGACCAAAGAAGGCTGACTTCAGCCTTTTTGTGTACTGCTATGTACTTGACTTTGAAGAAACATTATGAAGCTATGTTGCACATTTTATTAATACAACAAAGGCCCATTATTGTAAGCAGACACATAGAATTTGGACTTATAAGTGGTATTTTGGCTTAAAATGTACCATTTCGGATTTCATATTTTTTTGTCCGAGCTGCCGCGTCTTGGGGATGAAGGCGTCGATGGCGTCGATGCAGTAACATACGAGCCCGAGTTACTGGCATCGAAATAGGACAACAATATTTATTTACTGAAACCTCCTTGGTTACTGGGAACTGTTGTTTCTCTGGGGACAGGTCCGGCAGGAGAGAAAAAAGGAGCTCAGGCGGCTCAGCCAGCTTGTAAAGAAATCCGACTTTGACGTAGGAGAGAATTTTTCGAGGTAGTTTTCTTTGACTGGTATCCGCTATCCGGATCTTTTTTTTTGTCCACTATCACCGGATTCTGGATATCACTGGATCATTTGGATTCATTCCTTTGGATCCTTTTTTGCGGAACTTGTTGAGCCTTGGTCGCTGCACTGCCTGGAGAAGGCCGGAGGGACTGCCTGCCATGGACCCGCCCGACCGATCCTCGTGGCCGCCGGAGTCCATTCCGGAGGTGGACTTCTCGCCGCCACCGGAGCGATTCCGGATTCCGGACGGCCTGCAGGGCGGCGGAGGACGGCCACAGGCGCCACTGCTCCCAGAGGGGCCCAAGCTGCCTCTGGTGGGACTGGCCGGCTGGCTGTGCCTGAAGCGCGGCCTCGTCCTCCCTGGAGCGTGGGCTGCGAGGGCAGAGGGACAGAAGTGGACCAACCGGAAGCACGCCCTCGCCGCAAAGGTCATCTGGGAGGAGGAGCAGCAGCAGGAGCAGCAGCAGCAGCAGGAGCAGGAAAGGGAGCAGCTGGGCAAGGATTCGGGGCAAGGAGCCAATGTCTTCAAAGTGGAGCAAGGGCCGCTCTCGGTGCCAAGCAGTCGGGAACCCTCGAAGCACGCCATGGAAGCAGAGCCAAGGTAACTCTTGACTCATTAAGTATGGCACTAACCAACAGAAATTGATAGGCTCAAATGTATTTTAGGAGTCGCCACTTGTCAGAAGTCCACCCAAGGCTTCAATCCGGAAATCATGATTACCTTGAACAAGTGCAAAATGCTCCTCGCACAGTGGACAAAAAGCTGTTTGCGCTCTCAGGGAGTGACCAGTTTGCCGATAGAGACTTCCTTGGCGGCAGAAACGACGGCTTTAAAGAGGAGGCCCACGATCCTACTGCCTTCTCGATGAATAATAATGCCACAGTCCCGTACAACCCATTTGTACCCGACGATCACGGCAGGGACTATCGGAACGACATTAAAAGGTAATCCCAAACAAAAGTATTAGTCCTTGCACCCAAGGCCTATATAATTCTGCTTGCACCGTTTATTTATTTATTTATTTCAGTCCCGATTCCGCCAGCGCCTACGCTTCTCAGCCCCCGTTCCAGAGGCGGGAGCGCAATCGCTACGTCAGCACCGACCCGTTGGAGAATAACGACAACGAACACGAAGGATGGGACGCCGTCAAGAAACTACAGTAAGAACTAAGGGACAGGATCGATTATTACTCATAGATATTAACCGCCGTCTTTCCTTGTTCTAGGACTGCCGAGGAGCGCGCACGCTATGCCGTGATCCAGTTCGGAAACGTGGTTCCTCCCGATCCCAGGCGCTGCCTCAGCTTTCATGGCTTCAAACGGGCGTCGGCTGCCGAGAGTCTCGACGACGACCTGCCGGAGTGGCACGTCAAGGACCATCGCAGGTTGAAAATCGAAACTGGGAGGCTACGGAGCATAGAGAAGAACAACAAGTAATATTGCAGTTTCAAATGAAAACGTCGCTACTATAAATCTTTCTTTGTAGCCGCGATATGAGGCAGCCTGTTCCTGGCCGAGGTGTGAAGCGTTCCGCGGAGGAGACCTCGGCACCGCCAGCCAAGCGATTTCGCCTCGACTCCTTGACGTCACCTGTGTTGAAAATTCTGAGTAGCTATAAGATGACCAAGGGCTACAACAACGATGATTTTGAGGTAACAAATGTGGATGATGATTACAAGAATGCAAATATGGGAATATTGATTCTAGGGCGCCAAGACACATTTTCTCCGTGGTAACGAAGAAACAAAGCAATTCCTTGCCTTCTACGACAACCAGAGGTAAAACCCATCACTGACTAGCACCTAATCTTGATTAATTTATTTCTCCTTTTTAGTGGCTTCCGCCTTTCAGATGCCGAATTTGAGAGCATATTGGCAGTCGAGAGGGTTTTCATCAAAATAAATGATGAATTCGGAAAGAACGAAAGTTTCTTCTGCAAAATGTGCGCCAAACGGCATGGCTTCTAAATATTATATGAGTGTGCTTGCTGTAGATTCTACTGTTTTAATATATTGCTGAATATGAACATAATTACTGATTACTATTTTGCTTTGTTTACTTTCAGATTGATCAACTTGTAAACGTCATCTAACCCTCTGGCTCAACAAGTTCCCATTTTAAAAACGCATTATATTTTCGCATCTGACTTTTAACTACTAACTCATAAAAAGTTGTATTAGAATCAGTTTTACTCCTCCTTGTAGGCATTTGAGGCCGGTGTGATTACATGCGTCATTTGCAAAGACTCTTCAAAGTCCTCCGGACGATCGAACCTGTTCCGTGCAAAAACAACTTCTCCAACTTGGTTTACAACCGCCAGCTCCAGCTTGTCCGCGCCATGAATACCTCCACTTACCAAGAGGCTGCCACCAACTGCCGGGAGCTCGACTCGCTCACCGCCACCGAAGCCAAGTCCTTCCTTGACTCGTTCGACACCGTGCTCACGGACTGCGACGGCGTGCTTTGGATTGGGGACCAGGCTCTGGAGGGCGCCGTAGATGCAGTCAACCTCTTCAGGCGCATGGGGAAAAAGGTGTTCTACTGCACCAACAACAGCACAAAGACCAGAGACGAGTACGTGGTGAAGACTGCTAATATGGGCTTCGGTGGATCAAAGGTATCATTGATACATGTGCACCGCATGTATGATACTAACATTTTTTTCCACGATATTCAGGATGAAATTGTGGGTACTTCGTATCTGGCTGCCAACTACCTCAAGTCGATCAACTACGACGGCAAGGTGTACGTGCTCGGTTCGACTGGAATTACCCAGGAGCTTTCTGAAGTGGGCATTGAGTATGCGGGAGCAGGGGTACGAGGAGATGTTTCAGTGGAAAGTTCCCATTTATAATAATGACGTATCGCGTACACAGGAGGATCCCCTTCCGAAAGACTGGAATCTCACGATGGCCGATGACTTGCTCTCGGAACTGGGTCCCGAGTATCGCTGCGTCATCGTCGGCTTTGACAAGGCGTTCAACTACATCAAGGTGGCAAAGGCGGCGTCCATTCTCGTCCGACCGAACGTCATCTACATTGCTACGAACCTTGATGAAAACTTCCCCTACAAGGGAACCAAACCGATCATGTTGCCTGGTAATATTAATTGGCTATGGACGATTGCACCATTATTAACTCTTTTCTCTTTAGGTACCGCCGTGATGGTAAACGCAGTGTCGACTGCCAGCGGCCGCGAACCCGTCGTCATGGGCAAGCCCTCTCCTCTCATGTTTGAGCAGGTGAAGAAGGTGCACCCGGAGATCAACCCCGAAAGGACGCTCATGATTGGAGACCGGTGAGACAAGATGAGCTTAAATGCTTGCTCATGTAGACCTCAATGCTCTCTTTAGTGCCAACACCGACATTCTTCTCGGTAAAAACTGCCAGCTCCAGACGCTGATGGTCGGCACAGGCGTGCACAGCCTGCAGAACATTCGCGAGTGGGAGACCAAGGCGGAGACGCGCAGACTCGTCGCGGATTATTACACGGCAAAGCTCGGAGACATTGTCGCGTTGGCGGAGAAGGCGGGAAAATGAGGAGAAATATTTTGGGACAAGAAATAAAATCTTGAATGAAGAATTCTTTAAATAAAGAAAAAAAGAGATTTCTCAAAATCCGTCGTTTTTACCATACAAATCCATGTTCGCCTACACGAGTCGGTCCCGAGCTGAGAAAAGGTATATATCCCTTTTCTCAGGTCCCGAGTCTGCCCAAAAAGGTTCATGATGAGTCATATTGATGACTCACCGCTTCAAGTGTGTGCCAGACACAATATCTTCGTCTTCTATCTTTCCGCAAACGTGTATAATTAGGAAGAAGTATATATCTATGCGCGTGCGAATTTACGTACATCCAAAGAGTTATCTGTGTGCCGGTGCCCGTTTGTTCATATTAACTTATATCAGTTTCGGTGATCGGTTGGTTGTTGGAATTATGTCTTCTTAACAGATTTTTCAACATATTAGTTAAACCCACATTATTGTCTTAAAATCGTGAGTGCAGTGAGTGGTTCGTTATCAGATCATTTATTCAACTGAAAGGAGGAATGCATCGAACGGTACCTTAATTTTGGCAATTATATGGTAGCGTTACACCGATATTATACGCCTTTTAGTATTTACCTCATAACTTAATTAAAGGAAACCCCAAAATTATGTATCTTTCTAATTGCTTTTTACGAATTTCAATTTGGTAAGAGAGTAGCTGTCAGGTTAAAATAGAGATATTACAAAAAAAGTTTTCTGAAGGACTGCACACTGGCGACTAGTAAGTTTTCCCCCTTATATTTAGGAGGGTGTAAGAGGACAATAAAGAAAGACGGAAGAGAAACGAGGAGGGAGACAAGACAGTGAGGAAAAGAATGAAAAGATTAGTTATTAAATCAATGGCCATTCATTCAAGCCAGTCAACCGCATTTCAGACAGGATTATATCAGAACAAAATTTACCTGCACATGAACCCCATACTTTCATCGGTATCATAATTACCGTACGTAATAATCACATTCTGCTACTCATGGTCGTAGATCTCGGGAGTTCCATGTCATTGCCCACTAGGGTACGGTTGTTGAATTATCGTACCCGAAAGTTGTGTTTCAAAATATTAAAATATAGGAATCTTCAGGATTTAACAAGTAACATATATATCAACCTGCAGCATTGAATTAGACATACATGATCGAGGCCAGAGGTATTAACAAGGCGCCGGTCTGCAGTAGCGTTGGTCGTAGGGTTCCTCTGGTTAGAGGTTGGTCGTAGGTTCCATTCTCCTCCGACTGGCTCTTTGCTTATTGATTATTCGAAAATTTTAATAGAGAAGATGAAGTTGATGCAGCTTATATATACACATCATACATTCAGTCGTCGTGAGAGACATGAATGCCGTATATTCACCGTGCTGTCTATATATACCACCTAAAGAAAATAAGGCATATACTCGCACACAAAGAAGAAGGAGGCTTACGGTCTTATTAACATTTTCTTTTTATAGCTGTTATTGGGACTCGTGGTTTCCAGTTGTAACTTTCTTTCCCCGGACGATCTCCTCTTAGAGGCGTGAACGGCAACCAAACGTTGAAGCGATGCACGTTCGCTCTATGCCTGCCAGGTTTTTGCTGTCTAATCAATGCTCTTTGACTACGGAAATGCTTTCGAGTAGGGCGAAGAAAATGGTTGAAGCTGTTGGTGTCCGAATTACGAAAATCCTGATGAAAATCGTCACCGACTATTGCTGAGAAGAAAAAAAATAGCAAACTTGTAATTTTCTTCATAATGTATGAATATATGAAGATACTACAGAATACTAGAATTATCTCTAGCTGAAGGGAATAATAATCCCTTTAGAGTAATTATGTTAACATCTTGGATCAAGTAATGGTAAACTGAAAGGGATTTTCTATATTTAAGTTCATAATTTGTTTTATTCCCCTGTTTACGATTACTTCGTTTACTGGGTCATGGCAATTCGACGAGCGGAAAGCAAGAACGGGGGAGAAGCAATCGGGGGCTGGGATTCCGTATTAAGCAGTTGGCCAACCACCGCCAATTAACAGGATCTAGGAGGCAGCCGGATGGGGAGGAGGGATTGAGTAAGCAATATTATGAGACAAAAATTATATTGAAAATATATTGAGCAGGGTATTTTAAATTCTAAGCAACTAAAAGGTTCTAGACGATATAATTTTGACTGATACTTTGCAATTCAGCGTACTAAAAGTACCGAGTGTTTGTACGGTATATCCTTCCTCTTCGAGGGTTCCACCAAGGTTGAGTAGAAAGAGAAAGCAGGAAGCGAAAGGGAGAAAACCTGGGACCACGAAAGGAATTTGGATTGAACGAGCGCAACTTTAGAAGGAGCAAGAGGTAGTTCGATAAACGGAGGTGAAGTGAACACTACCAAAATTGCATGTTTGCTGAATCCGTGGTTTAAGGTGCTAAATCCGTGCAAAAACGTCCAAAAAATATCATCGAAGAAAGCGCAGAAGAATATGTAGCCATGCTCTGTGACTTTGAAAATTAGGGCAATATTTTTGTGTGCAAAAAGTGAAAAAAGGCCTGCTGAGATGTCGAGAAGAGATTCTTAAAGGGAATGCAGACAGCAGCGCATGCAAGACTGGCGCTATCTTATATCTCCCTCGTATGAAAATAGATGGGAGTGAGAGTAGCTGCAGCAGCGAAGAAGGCCGGATAGTGGATAGCGCTCTCGCCATGAAAATGGGAGCTTAAAGGACGTCACAAGATAAAAAGCAAGCACTTGTCTTGATTATACCAGACTTTCCTGCTCTAGAAAATCTTTTCTCATTCGCACTGAAACACATTCAAGAAGGCTTCTTCAATGATGCTGCAACGCATTCACTTTCGCAGAGATTAATCCCGCATCCATAATGGGCGACAACACCGATGATGACTTCATCTCGGTCTCCTCTGCCAAGACGACGTCCTCCTCGTCTCCAAAGAAAAGCAGCAGCAACAACAACATCATCATCACCTCGGAGATATCCTCCTCCTCCTCCTGTTCCAGCGATGGCTGGTCCACTAGTGAGGAGACGACCGTGAAGCGGGACATCGATGAGGGGGAGGAGGAGCAACGGGAGGGAGGCGGCAAGAGGAGGGTGTTGCGCGGCGTCACAGCTCCGCCGGCGGCGATGAGGAACAGGAAAAAGGCGTCCTCCGCCTTGGTCAAGGATGAAGGGAAAGGGAGAAAGCTTTCCAAAGACTCGGGTAAGGAATTAAATTGGATTTTGACTTTCTTCATGTGCACAATTAACCCCACAAAAAATCAAACTTGACGTCATATATTTAAGGATTTGCTTCCTCGTCCACCACCTCCAGTGATGGTGACGACCGCGGCCCCACAACCAACACAACCAAGGAAGAGGAAGAGTCGTCGTCAGCGACCACGCTCTCCACTCCCGCGAGAGTGTCGAAGAACGTCGCCCAGATCGAGGCTCTGCTCAAGCGGATCAACGATGAGAACCGCAAGACCAAGGAGGTGCTCGCCTCCATCCACAGGGCGTCCGACGCGAGTGCCACAAAGGAGACCACAACAATGGTCGTCCTCTCGAAAGGCAGCATCATATCGTTAAAGAAGACACCATCATTGAACTCTGCTGCAGCCAAGAAGGAATGTTGCGCGAAACAGCACCGGAAAGACAGTGGAGACGAAGGCAACGCCTCTACTCCCTCGTCCTCGTCCTCCTCCGCCCCACTCTTCTATGAGACGACGATTGAGGGCAAGCGGATCCCGGTGGCGCACTTCACCTGCGCCGCGCTCTCCAAGCCACCTGTGCAGACCGTCGGCCAGAAGTATCGAATGAGCTTCAAGACGGTGAATGCAGATGCCAAACTTGTGAGTCAGATTTGCCACGCTCATGGCTTTCACGAAGTCCATTCCTCGAATTCCGATTATAACCTCATGTGGACGGGAGTGCATCCAAAGCCGCATTCCTTCAAATCTATGCTTCCGCATCAGCGCGTCAACCACTTCCCAAGGTAGGAAAAGTGTTTCTGTGCTGTCCTGTTTCTACGAATCCAAATTGCGTTAATCTTGCATTATACTTAGATCTTACGAGTTGACCCGAAAAGACCGGCTGTACCAAAACATCGAGCGCCTCCAGCACGCCAAAGGTGCCAAGAACTTCAACTTTGTGCCCAAGACATTCATGATCCCGGCCGAGTACTCCGAGTTCGCCGCAACACACCACCGGATGCGCGGCGCTTGGATTGTCAAGCCGGTTGCGTCGTCGCGCGGAAGAGGCATCTTCATCGTGAACCACCCGAACCAGGTCCCGCTGGACGAGCCCATGGTCGTGGCAAAGTACATCGATAATCCGCTTCTCGTCAACGGTCACAAGTGGGATTTGAGGCTCTACGTGGCGGTCACTTCATACGACCCTTTGGTCATCTACCTCTATGAGGAGGGCCTGGTACGATTTGCGACCGTCAGGTAAGTAATTTAATGATGCATTTGTTGAGCATTTGAGTAATATATTTAACAACTCCAGATACGATTCCACCGGCAAGAACCTGTGGAATCCGTGCATGCACCTCTGCAACTACAGCATCAATAAGTATCACTCCGACTACATTAAGTGTGACGACCCCGACCAAGAAGACCAGGGTCACAAGTGGTCGCTGTCCGCCTTGCTGAGACACCTCAAGGCCAACAACATCGACACCGTCCAACTGATGCAGACGATCGAGGACGTGATCATCAAGAGCATCATCTCCGTCGAGTTCCCCGTCAACTCTGCGTGCAAAATGTTCGTGCCGCACAAGCGGAACTGCTTCGAGCTCTACGGGTTCGACATTCTCATCGACTCAGAGCTGAAGCCGTGGCTGCTCGAGGTTAATCTGTCCCCCAGCCTCAACTGTGACGCGCCCATTGACATGAAGATCAAGTCGGCCATGCTGTGCGACCTCATGAATCTGATCGGCTTGCAAGCCGTCGATGCAGTGCTCAAGCGAGCTCAGTTCAACAGGAAAGTCAATGAGATGGCGAATGCAACTGCAGGAGGAACAACAAACGGAAGCAGTGGCAGTGGCAGCGTCAGTGGAGGATCGAGCCGGCACAAGGACCAGGAGGGTGCGGAGGATGCGGCTAAGAAGGCAGCTGCTGCAAGGTTAGACTTGGTTCAGTAGTGATATATAAATGCTTTTTATAACCGAATCCGTTATAGTCGTCGTAGCGTGTCCGTTGAAACGCGTCGCTTCGCTGCCATTCGTCTTGCTGCCACCTCCACGTCGTACCAGCAAGAGCTCCAACGCATGGTCCGCAATGCCCGCGAGGAGAATGCTCGGCGCGGCGGCTGGGTGCGTATCTTCCCCACCGCGGACACCTGGCAAAACTACGGCAGCATCCTCGAGTACAGTTCGCAAAACAACCTCATCCTACACGAGCATCTCTACCCGAACGCCACGAGAAAGGCACAGAGACTGAGTAAAAGAGGACAATCAGCAAAGACAAGTTTTGATGCGTACAGGTGTGTCCATATACTACTGTTCTGATATATAAAAACGTTATAAGTACTTCCAAATAAGACTAGTTTTAGGTCAACCTTGGGCCAAACCATCCTCTCGGTGATGACATTGAGCACATTTTTTTGCGATGTTAAGACTTACGAGTATACCATAACAGTGATAACACTAAACAAGTACTCCCATCTTTTTAGTAGAAGCATTTACGTAACACTATGAGTGGGATTTTTTTAGTATTACTACAAAAACACTCATATACGTAACATCAAGCTAGATAAATGTTTCTACTGTTGCACAAATATTCGTTTTATCGTCCTGTATAAGCACCAGCTATTTGAGGGACTTTTATTCACTTCTCTGAACTATCATGCAGTGCTTATATAAGGCCAAACCAGTGTAATGTCACCTTTGCATTGTCGCCATTTTGATGTTTACAAAAGCATGACAGCTTAGAGTCAGACATGCCATTTTAGGGAGGGAAATCTTCAAGGACACTCCTTACTGTTTAGGCCTACTTTCAAATTGTATACCCGGGAGCCAAAGATCTGTATTACTTATCTGTGCCGGTAGCAAGCCGTAAATACGCCCGGTAGTAAAAAAAAACTCAAGTCCAAAAGGTCAATTGTTAACGTCGACTTTTTAAGAGCTTCTTGCATTTTTGTTGGTTAAAAAGTGCTCTTCCTGCCCTATCAACATTATTTAACCCTAGATTGACATTTATTTTATGCAACTTGCCTTCGCCTGTTAAATCCAACCTATTTCTCCAGAAAACGAAGTCAATCTGCTGGTCCTGGTCGTC
>LR137820.1:0-10771 GCA_900659605.1 Tisbe holothuriae | reverse complement strand
TATGACGCATTTTGTGCGTGCGCGATTTTTGGAAGGGACGCTTTTGGGGGAAGTACAGGGTCGTACTTTATGTTGCCCTATTGAGTCTTTAAAATAAGACCAATTTTAAACGTGTAATCACTAGGACTATTGAGATGAAATTCATTGCTATAAATCTGCCAATGAATTATTGATTCAGTTAAATTAAAGCCATTATATACCTAAATGACTGATTTAAAGCCTACTTTGATTATGCAAGTTGATTAATTGTCCACTCTGTCATGTGAAACCAGACACGCTTATGAAAAACGAGTGATGCTTTGAGGAGAAAAGGAAACTTTAAACGAATACGATTAACATATATTTTTGGGATTTTGATTGGATTAAAGTAAATGTGCATATTTCCCATTTTTGGAGCTTCATATTGAAGAACTTTCGAATGGAATCCCCACTGGTTCTCATTCAAGAAGACACAGCTTAATTCCCTTTTACAGATCAGTAATTGACCGTTCTCTTCATCTTTTGTACGCATGTTATGCGTACATGAATATAATTTTACGCTGCATTCATTTTTTGGGAGGAGGGAGTTAAAAATCTTGGGTCATTTTTCACTTTAATTGCTTGGCAGTCGGCACACGAGAGAAAAGGGTTTTACAACATGTTTTACCTCGACTAAAAGATTCAAGGACTAAGCTATGAATATTAAACAATTAGAGTGCGTCAGACGCGTATTATGCTCAATAAGACCTCTTATGCAAGAGCATGTAATTAAACCCTCTTTCATATTAATTAGCATCCTTTGTTCATAACCTTTGTAGACACAAGACGTTGTTTTCCCTTGATCTACTTTATTATAGGAAGTGCCAGAAGCCAGTTCCCCAAAATGATCCCAAGGTTGACATGAAAGAAGGGTGCATTTTATGTCATCTGATTTTATATGCAGGTAACGAGCATGATCAGGCAGACTGAAAATGGGGAGCGTTGACGTTTAACTTGGGCTGGCATTGGGAAGTATTACAAATTAATAGTAATTATTTTCAAATCTCAGTTGTTAGAACTACACTATTTTGGAGTAATATAGCTTCCCATTTTAAATTATAAAGTCTGGTATTGACTTAGCGTGACTATTGGCGTGCTCATGCACAAAAATCTGCTGTGCACGCTGCTTTGAAAAGACATTTTTTACCAGTCAAAAATGTCAAATGTCTCTTAAGATTTTTCTTCATTCTCTCTCATGAGAAGAGGAAAGACAAGGTTAAGGAGAAAAGACAAAAGGTGGTAATCATATAGGATGGAAATAACATTAGCTGTTTTAAGTATGTATGTTGCCATTTCTGCTAAGAAATAGTTACAACTTAGTGTAGCATGCATCTCTACAAATGTAGGTATTTTTTTGATAAATTATGAGCTAGCTACGTTTTGCAACAGTTTGTTATCTCCAGAATGGGCACTTAACTAGTCCCATAAAACAGATATTGACAGATTCAAGTAAATCATTTTGGTCACATACAAAGTTGAGAAATTCCTCGGGACATTGATCCCACATTGGAATTTAATCCATCATAATCTTCTGTAGAGTGTAGAGATGGTGACAAAATCAAGATGGACAGAAAGGAACTCTTGGTGTGGTCAATACGAGATAGGTGAGACATGGAAAGGACTTGAAATCATGAAGAAGAACCGCAGACAGTGCAATAGAAAGAGATATTACATAGAATTGGTGTAAATTAAGAAGTAACCTGCAACAAATATTTAACGAAATAAATTTTAAAAAAAGTTCCATTAATTTAGTACTATACATTTTGTTATATTCATAAAAAATAGTGGTGTTCCGTGAGTTAAAAAGTAACTTAGAATGTCTGAAATATTGCACTATAGGAAAAAGTTACAGCAGCATCTCTTGACCCTTCCAAAAATATTTTTATCACCAGTCACTTTTCATTGTTGAAATCCGTCCGTTATGAGAAAAGAAAGAATCTTCTGCGAAAATGTTTTCCTTCTCTGGATTATAATGGGTAAAAGAGCCTTGAAAAAAAAGACACAGGAAAGGATTTTAGTGCCAAGGGGACGACGAAGAAAAACAGTAAACTATTAATCTTTGAAGAAAAGGTGGCAGTTTTTGACGATCGTTATCCAATCCCTTGACATTTTGAAGAGGAAGCCGTAGAAATAGAAGCCAGCAGGCCACAATGATTGTAATATCAAGCAGAGAACTTCCTCGTTTTTTGCAATTTGAATCAGTGGTTGAGGAAAAAAGGAGGAAGAGATTATTCCGTACATGATTTTGTGATTAAAACTCAACAAGGGGGATGCATAAAAATTATGTGCATGAAAAATGCCTTTTCTCGGTTTAGGGTTAGAGATTGTGCATTTAAAGAAGACTTAAACCAAGTATAATATATAACATTGGCATGTATTAACATCTTCAGAGGTAGAAAATTATTCCTTGACTCATACAATAGCTTCACTGTCCTAAGTCAGACCTTTTATCTGCTGTCCTTAAAGCATCAGACAGTCAATTTGTATTTAATTCTGAGAAAAAAGGAGGAAAAAAAGATGCCTTTTGGCAAAATAGTTTGCATTATTATTTTGGAGAAATGGTCATAATCATGAAAAGATATTTGCTCCTCTTCCTTCTTTTCACTTTCTCATCTCCTCAAGGGAAATAATAAATGACAAAAACGCGCTTGGACGCAACAACTTTTACTCCAGCTTATTGTTTACATATAAAGTGGCAACCCTGCTGTGTCTTTATGCCTAAGTGACATTGCTAATTACTTTTATCGTTTAAATTTAAGTAACTCTCACTGTGAGTATGTCCCTGTATAGCTGTAATTCCTATTAAAAAGTAACTTTTTATTTATTGGCAACCCTATTTACATTTATCTTTAAAAATATAACTTATAATACATATTCTGCGAAGAGTATCTGTTTCTAGTCAAGGTAATAATTACTTTTTTAAAGTAACTTGCAAACCCAAGGCAACCCTGCTGCGTCCCTCTGTCTCCTTGACCAAGGCGTTTCAGCGATGAATTATTATTGGCCAAAAGCGAAAATAGCATCTGTTAACTTTCAAGACGACAAAGATAATAACAAGGCAAAATCATCTTCTTCTCTCCAGCCGAAAGTTTCTTCATTGTTTTTAATCGCGAAAATATTTTGAAGTTGAAGGACAAATGGCTTTGTTTACTGTTAGATTAATATTGGGTTATAATGTCAAAATATTGTTGGTAGGATATTGGAATATCAAGGTGAAATTGGAGTAATTATATCTGAGCTATAACTGTACATATTTTTATTTAAAGGCTACACAAGTTCGTACTATTTTGGTGTTATCACTTACCTCCAATGTTTGCGAAATTGAATTGTTCTTGTGACTAGCATCTGAAAGAAAAGATACAGAAAAAAATATAGGAGGTTGCGTGAGAAATAATATTTATATTCCGCCAAGGATGATCAGCAAGTTACTCTAATATCAGTAAGAATTTAATATGTCTAACATGTGATGTACTTGTATGTTGACTCATTCTTACCTTGCGCGTTTATGTTAATCTCCGCGACAACCACTCCTCCAAACTGCGGCCTATCCGCACTCCCCACCGAGTGCGACCTCTCCTTCTTCACAACCCCACTACTACTCGTCGTCCTCCTCAGCACAACAACCCCGTCATCATTGATCTTCCTCATGGCCAGGTTCAGGTTGGACGCGGCTGACGAAGGGCGCTCAGGCTGAGGCTGAGTTGCTTGGCGGATGAAGCTGGGTTTCGGAGCGACAACTGGTGGCAGTGGCTTCGGAGGCGTGGTCTCCTTAGTCGGAGGAGGGCTCTTTGGAGGTGCGAGGACATCCTTCTTTTTCGGAGGCGGGGTTGCAAGTCTCTCCTCCTCCTTGATCACTGGCTCCACAGATGGGGAAGGCTCCCTGCTCTGGACCAGCTTCACTGGCTCAATGGAGTCCACCCTGGACAGCTTCTTCCTGTACGGCACCTCCTTGGAGTCTCTGGACGAGTAGCTGTCAATGGAGAACTGCATCCTCGCCGCCAAGACTGGGTCTATTGTGGATGGGGCGCCACTAGGAGCCTGGTATCCGAAATTGGTGACCCCTGCTCCTCCTGGTGATTGCTTCCGCTTGTGCCGACGTTGTTGTTTCTTCACTACTTTGTCTGTTCCGCTGTCTTCGGAGGCTTCGTCGTCACTGTCAGAACTCGACTCGGAGGAGTCTTGCTTGACTTCGGAGACAGGCTCTTCCTTGCTCAATTCAGTGCCAGAGTCTTTGAAACTGTCCTTCTTGTCAATATTGATCCTGGAGTGGCGGATTTCAGGAATTGGGATAGGTCTGATCGGAGGCTCCGGATCAGGCTCTGGCGCCTCCTCCAAGGAAGAGTCCTTGAATCCGGATGGAGGGTCTGGAACCAACTCGTTGTTGTCCTCGGAAGACGAAGATGATGACGAGGATAAGAGTCTCTTCTCACTGCTTGGAGGTGTATGTTCTTCTGGTTCAGGCTCCACGTTCAGAGGTGTGGCGTCGATGTTAGCAAAGGACTCTTCCAGCGCCTCCGAGATGGCCTGTTGCCGTTTGGCCGGAGTAGGAAGTGAAGAGCTCTGAAAATGTAACAGTGGATGTAAACAGGCAAAGGAATAAACAGTTACATTTCCAGTAACCACTAACAAGTATTAATTAAAGACCAGAGAAATGACAGAAAGATCTGCCTTTTGAGGATATATTTAGTTCTTTTTTAATATTAAATGTAATTCCCAATGCAAATAAGAGACTTTTTAGCCTTCCGCGAGTTCATTGAATAGATCTTTATTGAGGCAAATCGGTCCGTTTTATGCCTGAGAGCATCGATTTCGTATGGGTGGGTGCATTCAATGCAACCTTGTGTAGCATTCAAATCTCTCAATGGAGGATTCAATTTTGAGCCACTTTTGGCAATATGCCAATTGCTGCATCGTTTTAAATTGGCGTTTATTTGCTGTAACATTGAAAGCTTATCTTTAACTCTTTCATTGAACAAAAGTACACAGTGCAAAATTACTCTCTTAACCTTTTTTGCATCTTCTTCAAAAATTGAACGTCCATATGACGTCTAAAACGTCTTAAAGAAGGCCATAATTGCATAAAAATAACGTTACAATGATAATATTATAATGCTGCTGGGGTCTGACTCTGCGGTTTCCCAAGGAAGGAAAATCGGTGTAAATCTACATATTATGATGATTATATAACCGCCGCATATGTCTGAGGAGTGCTGCTTAGACCGTAAGGTGATAAAGACCAATTTTAGACATACAGGTGATTATTTAATCATAATCAAAATGCTTCAAAATATACAGCTGTTTCTAAACCTTTTACAAGACCGTAGAGTGGAATTACCTATTATCACTAGTTTATATTGTCATTTCATCAATTCATATGACACTTTTAAAGGCACACCCTGTACAAATTACTACTTCTACAAGGAGTAATTGCCGTTTGTTCGTCTGACACGGTCTTATTATCGACTTCTTTATTTACTTCTTCTTCAAGAGTGCGCACCAGCTGCATCGGGAGAAGCAATAATCGGTCGGAGGGGTGTCACCTTGTTTCAAGATCAAGGCATGACTACTACTATGTACGTACGTATGATGATGATTGGAGGAGGATTAACTGCTTCTGACGATGGGGAAGGTCTTATGTGGGGTACCCAATAAAATGGATGATATAGTTTGGAGCAAATTTGAACGGTATTTGTTTTAATCTCAGAAACCTATCAGTTGCAGAAATGTCTACCCAAATGTAGAGATAGTTCAATTACTGGTTGAAGTATTCTGAATGAGAGGTACTGTATTTAGGAACCCTTTCATAGCAATTGATGGACTTTTTAAGTAGCCCTGATTTAGCTCAATAGCCCCATCCCGTTTAAAGAACATTGCAGGATCATATGGTCTACAAGTTTGGCATTTGACTTGGAAGTTATGTGGTCAATTGCCTTTTATATAACGTGTTAAATAGGTGATCAACTTGATCATTAAACACCTCATTTGTAACACAAGTGCAGTTTGCTAGATGACAGCAGCAAATCACATTTCAAAAGTAGGCGGACAGAGCAGAAAATCCGTTTTGTTTTAAATGCCACGCAATAATGGACGAGAGATCCATTTTCTTCATCTCTCTATCAAAGAGAGGCGGGGGCAGCAGATATACTTTTCCAAGGGGAAGACCCTCAAGTGTCTTGAATATGCATGGCACAGTGGGCTCATGGTATCGGTTATAGGAAATATAAACACAATGTACAGTAGAACTTAAGTATTGGCACAACTATTCCTTAAATTATTTGGGTCGTGGACAGAACCAATGTGCCAAAATTAATTCCAATGTCAGTCCACTGTGGCTGATTCGTGTGTGCATGGAGCCGAGAGGGAAGCGAACAGTTTTAATTGGAATTGATGGAGCTGGAGATCTCAAAAAGGCCTATTTTGAAAATGGTGCAAGCGTTAAATGTGCTCATGTCATGCTAATATCGGGTCAGGAAAGAGTTTCTCTTCTTTATGCATTTGCATGTTAAATACTCAAATAAGATTAGAGTGCATTTGAGCCAACTTTGACCACATAAACAAGGCACTCAAGCAAGGTTAAATGCTGCATTTCCATTCCCCGAATCGGTTCATTACAAGAACTTCTCCAGCACAATGGTCTTTTAAAACCGCAGAATTCAATTGCTTCCATGGAAAGATGAAGACGGAATTTCGCCTATGCGGCGGGAAAAATGCGTATAATATGCAAGCTCATACGAATAATAACAACCCCGAAAAGGGAAACTTACGAAATCTCTTCTCTTCTCCGCTTTTATTGTTCTCCTGCTCTGATGTATTGGATGGATCTGCGATCTAATCTAATCCTAATAAAACTGGCAAACAAAAGATCACATTTTTGAGTCTTTCTCGCTCACTTCACGGGTCCTAAACACACAAAGTTGGTTCTTCAGCTCGTTTTTCCCGGCCCCTATTTTCACACTACAATTTCTCACACTTCTTTTTTTCACGTGCAGATTGGTCTGAAGGAAAACGGCTTCTAGTCCAAAGTTTTGCGTCAGCCGTGGAGAAAATGCGTACATAACTGGACGACGCGCAAGCGCTTGTTGGACGTCTGCTGTCCAAAGGAAGGGGAGCAACAACGTCTTTGGCGTTGGATGGGTGAGAATGAGGCGGGGAAAATTGGTCAGCAAATGTGAGGAGGAGTCTGGGGGATTGTGGGCTGAGGTTGGATATTGAATGTCATTTAAGCAACTTTTATAATGCTTAAAAACTGTTATTGTAACAGTGCAGAGGTCTCAGTCTGGGTATATCGCTCCTTATGTAACTTCTGTGTAAAATGTAATTACATTGTATTATCATTATGCTGCATAGGCTTATTACAGTGAATGCACTCTTATTCAGTATATTGTTATATTACTATGAATGTAGGTATGATATTAGTAATCCAGTCTTTGAATTTGAAGTTCTTCTGTATAACCCCCTGAAGGAGTAAGAGAAGAAAGAATGAAGGAGTTACTCCTCCAAAATACTACCAACCTCTAACGGAAGGCAAAACGAATCTGAACACACGTATGCATGGCAAAAACGTCAAATATGCTCAAAATATTGCACCCATGTCTATTCACTCTTTTGATATGTGTGCAAAATATGCGGTGATAGGGCTATTTTTGGTATTTGGAGGATATGTTGTAAGGAATTATGTTTCAATTGGCTTTAAAGTGCACAGTTTTATACAATTGCAAGTTTGCGAAAGAGGTCAAGAAAGTAATGGAATTCCGGTTTCTTTTCAAGAGCTTGACAAACATTGACAGGAAGAAGGGTACTTGACAAAAGTTTATTGCAGGAGTTGGGTTTGAATGGATTTGGACACATGGGTATGGGAGACCATGGATATGCAACAAAAGGACAACTGCCGTATGATAATTTCTGGTGTAATATTAAGTCAACGTTTTGGCAAACGTTCATAAGAATGATGTTTATAGTACATAAATGCAAGTCAAATTGTTGTCTTTATGTATCATAAAGACTGCAGATCCATGGTTTCATCTCCATGGATTGGTCAGCATTCGACATCCTTTTGTCCATTCAAAACCTGGGCACCGTAATTGTGACGCAAAATCGTGTTCGAAATAATCATCATACGCATTCATGAAACTTGATTGCGAATGAAGGAAATACGGAGCTCATCTTGTGTTATTATTACCTCATGAGGCAAGCAAGAGGTTGTCAATTGTAGATTTACCAATGTACAATAACATACATTGGCAATTGTTACATTTTTGCAGTAATTTATTGTAATTAATTCGTTAAGTTTTTGTTAACTTTATAAGTTTTATGTCACTACAACTGACCAAATATAAAATAATAATTAATATAGTATAATTTGAATTAGTAGTTAGTTACATTATATAAATTTGTACAATCTGCATATCTGGTAACCCTGTGCATATTTATGATCCGCCAAACCAGCGAGGATATCAAGCATCAGATGTCCATTTTTGCTTCTTTTCCTCATGCAAAAGTTTTTGCAATGCAATAAAGTGGGCATGATTACGATGCATTAATATGAGAAGAAGATTGAGAAACATACATCAATATAGGATGATGGTATGGACAAGATTTTCACTTGCTTAAGAATTGCTAATCAGAGTTTAAAGAGTATACATGTACCATAAAATGAGCTCATGAAGTAGCTGCAATTAGCTGATGATAAAACTTCCCTGGGAATAATGAACTGTCCAATTTGCTGGGAGGGCCCTTTGTCCATGTTATCATCAAGTACAACTTGTACGACCCACGGTCATCTGATTTCCTTGAATGGACCTGAATTCCAATTTCGCCAAAAAGGCATTCTTGCAAATATAAAACCGAGCTCAAACCCGCCTCACCGCTGCTGACCCAAAAATCTCGTTTTACACACACAAGAGAAACCGCTTTTGCTTTCAAGGTTACGAATGCAACGTTCTGTCGGACAACCAGAGTAAAAATAAAATGCAAACGGGAAACTGCTACTAAGAGTTTAATGTAGCAGTTATTGTAACAAATTGCTGCTAATGTTTCTATTAGCTTGAGACTTTGGCCAACAGAGAGATGATGTGGAATAGATCAAAGTCGAGCAACCCGTTAAGATGTCGTGGCTGAGTCTTCTTGTCATAATTCTTGAGATGCGACAACTTTCGCAATATGACAGATCTAACTTTGAAGGTGAGGGTCAAGATTTGGGAAGGTGGAAAATGTCGAGCAAAAGGGTTCAGTTTCAGTCACTTTTTCTATCCACTCTTTACTAACATCTTCAGCTGAGGAATTCTGTGTAGCAATTGTAGCTTCCATATTTTAATATTGATAACTAAAGGACAGTCTACTCTCATTTATATCAGCTCTATTTCACCATTAATGGCCAAAAGGCAAAATTAAGAGAGATATTTGGAGCTGGAAAACAATCTTGTTTGTCAAATCTTTCCTGATGACGCAATAATTACTGTTTACAACAACAAAATGAACAAACCACGGTATTTATCCTCCTGGTATCACATATCTCACATGATAACATATTTTGTGCAGCACAATGAAATATGTGAAAAGTAAGAACACACGAGCTTTATTATACACTGCATGTTAATTAGAGCCTGTTGGTCACGTATTTTTCATAATTATCCCCCAACCCACTGAAAATGCAACTCAAATTACACTGGAATGTAATCAATCCTACCTCAGATGTCAAAGAACTCAGCTGCTGCTCCACCGGTGGCACCTCGGGGACCTCTTGGTCTGACTCACTACTACTCGAGGAAGACTCCTCCTTGACAACTTCATGCTGTTGTTCTTGTTGCCGCTCCTCCGTGATGACGTCCCCAACTGTAGTGAATGTGGCCTCGGACTCGGTGTCAAAGTCCAGGGTCCGCTCTTGGGTCTCCAAGCCTGAAATAACAAGGTTAAGACTGTTAGAAAGTGTATAAAGTGGGTGGATCAGGGTGCTTTTAGGATGCAAGGATATTGGTTTTGGACTAGGACTAGGTGCAGCTGGTAATGGGTAATATGGACGGTTACAGAAGAGGGATGCAAATTAATTGCAAGGTTTACATACATACGCATACAAAATATTATATTGAGTTGTCAGAATGTTTAAGATAGACAATGTTTGGACTAGGTCAATAGGATGAGTAAGCTATAAAGGAGGTACAATATACATACATGAGATGAAATCAATACGGAGTTAACAGAGGTACACTCGTCAGACTATTATATTGATGTTGACATATTTTAATCGCATATGGTGTTGACTAGGAGTCTAGGACTAGGTGCAGGTACTGAAGGTAGTGATTAACTGGTTTTGATAGGATGAGGAATGCCCATTAAAGACAACTCTGTGGAGGTTTACATATATATATTATTCACTTTAATCATCATTTCTGATTTACGATAATAATAGACCCATATTCGTACTGCATATAATTCACGAAATATATTAGAACTGGTGCAGCTTAAGCAAAGGAGGTGACATTTAGACAACCACATTTACAACAACCAACTATGACGACAATTTATTACCCTGACAGACAAGTGCATTGTTAAACTAAATACTCTCCATACTCCATTCATTCGATAATCTATTCATGCACATGCCTGATTTATACCGATCCTTTCTATCCACACCGCCACTTGTAAACTGCCCCATGGCAGATCCACTCCCAACCGGTCTTCTGTCCTCCTCATCAGACGTGAACCCCGCCTCCGAAGAAGACTCCGAACCACGCCTCCGAAGCGGAAGCAGATCGTC
>LR137815.1:4895-16394 GCA_900659605.1 Tisbe holothuriae | reverse complement strand
CATTACGTCATTATATCACAAATGGCGTCGTTTAATGAGCACTAATTACCTTTGTGTATCCGATATTCCGCAGCTCTTCGCTGCTGCAAGGGTAGAGCTCTCCAAACTTGTACCGGTCGACGAGTTGAGACGTGTCGCTAATTTCCATCTCCTGCAAATAACACAATCGTTAATAATGCGGCAACATCCAGTGAAGCGGACTGAGACAAAGAAGGCAATAAGTGGCTGAAGAAATATGACTGCGGGTGACATATGGTCAACTTTTGTTCTGCTCTCTCTTGTGTCGAGAGAGGCGAAAGTTGGGAGTCGAGGAGTGTATTTGGATGCACTAATCATGATTAATCAATCAAGGTTGTATATTTGGTTATTAAGACTGATAGCCTTCCTCTAAATGTTCAATGTTTCAGTAATAGCTCGATTTGTTCCTCCCGAGTGCTTTGCAAGTTTACCGTCTTTCTTCTTCTTCATCTCTAGTGTGGATGAGATATTAAAACTTTTCCCCTCTCAACAAACGAACTTTGGCAAAAAAGTAAAGTTGCATTTTGCAGAAAATTGCAATTTACAGCAGTAATTTTTAGTTTGTTTCACTTCAATCTTTATGTGGTGTTTGTTTCCGCAGTTGATATGTAATTAAAAATGAGGTTATTTAAGTCATAAGTTCAAAGTATTCATTTTCAGACACAACTAATAAAATGATTCATTCGGCCTTTTTTATCCTTCCAAGATCGTCTTTCTAACCTCCAATTTCCTCAACTCTCTTCTTCTTCCCCATCTTGCCTTGCGGGATGGGAAACAATTAAACTTTCAGATGACTTTCCAGCCATCCAGTTGGAAAGGTGTCCCGAAAATGGAAAGTTAATGGCGCAGAGAAAGAGCTCTCAAAATGTACTTTCTTCTCAAGTCAGAAAAAAAGCCTCGGTGAGTTGTTTTAATAATGTACATGTGAGAAGGTCGGTTTGCCAAAATCCCCAAGAGCGTTGGTAAATAAAAAAAGAATGTCTGATGCTTCAAGTCAAGAAGTCTTCTTCACTACTATATAATGCCATGTGATATTAAGACTTGTTAAAAATATACATTAACTATATTTGAACCTAAACTTTTATGAAGAATATAAAATAACAATCTTGCCAAACAAGCTGTAATCTTATAAAATAAACGGCATATCATTGAGGAAGGATTATGAGGGACATTAAAATATAATACAATGATATAGAATCTATATTATAGATGATTAATATTTTACTATTATCCACTTGCATATCTAGCTGGTCCATTTTAGCTTTTATGTCTACATAGCCTAGTATTTACTTTATGACGAGCGACAGTTATTGTCTCGGAAACGTTATTGTTATTCCGTATCCGTCTTGGTAAAGTAGTGCTAGGAAGAAGAAAGAAGGAAAAACAGGCGAAAAGTAGATACGCATTCCGTATAGTGGGAGTACACACATGTTGTTGATATTAATGTACTTGGAAAGCTTTCAGCATGGTTTATCAGACGGAATATTCCGAACTATCATTGTGTAGAAAATGATGGAGCAAAAATATTTACCCTGCGGGTGTATCGAACTAAATCGAATATTTTGCAATATGGAAAGCACAAACGGAAAGAGACGAGGCAAAAGTATTTAAATTTCTAACATAAAATTTAACGAATATTATAAGATCGTTAACTGTAAAAAGAATCAGATTGTATTTCTTTAGTTCCATTTTACCTTTTCCAGCGCCGCCGCCCTCCGCGTCTCCACCTTGATGAGGCTCGCCATATCGCCAATGTTGGCCTCGAACTCGAGGAATTTGTTCCAGATGTCACTAGAATTGAATAATTCATTAACTTACATCTTTGTAGTTGATTTCTTGTCGAATTTATATCACAAGCATGTACAAAGTCTAGGCAAGAGGAATCTGCTAATTCCAGAGATAAATACAGTTAACTAGTTGTCTGCATTGAAGTATGGTTTAGTCTGGGAATTAAGTTCCGTCTTTTATATTCTTCATTTCATTATCGACTTACATCTGCTGGTCCGACCGCAGCGCCCCAGACGTGAGCGCCCGCTCAAAGAGCACCCGAGTGTTATTGTCCTCTGGAAAAGATAGGTAATTAGGTATTCCATCGCTATAGCTACTAACTGGTATCTGATTCCGATATTCAAATGTAATTACTACAAGACCCATTCTACGGAATATGAGAGGGACAAGTAGGCGATATTGGGTAAGGAGATCTTGTAATTGCAGCATGTTCAGAATGTCACTTGACGGAATCTCCGATAAAAAACGAACATCGATTATCGCTTTTGCACTTTTGAAATTACTTTTAAAACTCACCATTAAGATGCGATAGGTAGTCAATGTATGCGAGAATGTATTCCTCGTTCCCTTTGTACTTCTTAAACCCGAGTTCGAACACATTGGCCGCGATCTTCTTCTCCTTGGTGCAGTAGTACTCCATGAGCGCGGCGGCGGCGTACACGTGGTGCGTGGTGCGCGCGTCATCGCGGGCGCGCTTGAAGACGGCGCGCGCGGCCGCGGTGCTGTCGGCGCGGCGGGTGAACTTCATGTACTGGATGTAACACTGGAAAGAGAAAAAGAACCGTAAGTAGAATGAATATAAGATCTAAGAGATTAAATTGTTCCTAACTTGACTTGAAGAAAAAATGGCATTAACCAAGTTATAACCTTGCATTAACTGTATTTAAAGGCATAGACGCTATAGCTTAAAATAGTCGTTAAAATATTAACTACTAGAGAACATAGTCCCTCTTTTTATGCCCCGAGGATGGTATAAAATATCTCACCTTGCTTTCTAGCACATTTTTATCTCTAGCCCGAGGCGCAAATGGAGGGGAAGACCGTCAGCAAAATGCAAATAATAGGCTCTCTTTCGAGCGAAATTGCCTAGATACAAATGTATAGTTTACAGCCGTATTTGCTTACAATTTGTACCAATATAATATTGTACTCTGTTGAAGTACAATGAGGGTCGAAATTGGGCCACGCATCTTGCTCTAAAATTGTACAAGATGTGAAGTTTATCAGTGCAGACATTTTCCCTGGTTTTCTAAAGAAATCTTCTGGAACAATATGACCTTCCTTTACTAATGGCACCCGCACAAGTATAACTCTCCGTTCACAAAGCATCAATTGAATTATATAAGTGGTCTTATTGTTCTTCTTCTGCCATCATTGGCGCATCTGTATTATTATTCCCATTTATCCTTCAAGATCTCTCGCATGGCCAAATCCAATTAGATGTCACACAGGAAGACGAACAAGACTCAGATGTCTCGAATATTACACAGGGGTTGGCGGATTACAATGAGAATTACGATTACAGTGGAGAAGAAGTTTAAGTAATGATATTAAAAGTAATGCTGTTAGATTTAGTTCTTTTTCCTGAAAGTGGATTACTTTATTGCCAATGCCTGCGAGTACGTGAATGGAAAACGACGCGAAGACAGTTCCATTCGAAATAAGATAAACGAAATTGCTTTTGACAAAAGAAACAGCAATAAAAAAGAGATATAAATGCATCTGCATAATGTTTTGCTGGAGAATTCTTCGAGTCAAAGAAGTTTATAACTTAGCGTACGTGGCTTGCATGAAGTAGAACAAAACTTCTCAGAAATTGTCTAGACATCAATACTGAATAAAACAAGCTAACTTTGAACCACTTTATTTCTCAATGTTTCGAGTTACTGCGCTGTAAATCCGTACTGAACTTTGATGAATAACAGAATTATATATGAAAAAAATGAATCACCGTCATACACGGAGGTATTCTGCTCCCAAAGACTCCAACTTCTTTGGCAACACCTTCGAGTATTGCCTTCGGTTTTATGACCTTTAAACCTTAACATATTAATATATATCACTTACCAGCGTCGGATCAACGTCTTCGATGTCGAGGAACTTCTTGTAGATGGCGTGCACCTTGTCCATCCTGTTGTGCTGCTCCTCCAGGTCGGCGTACGCAAAGTGCAGCAGCATCGACTTCTTCAGCACGCCGGTGGTGGCGCGCTCCAGCATCGCCGACGCAAGGTCCAACGTTTGCTTAGAGTTATCGACATCCTAGAATAGAATCGTTATAAGTTGACCTAAGTTTATATCAATACTTGTTAAACACTTGGCAAAATCATTAGTTTTATTCTTAATGAACTTCCTATTCAAAACGTACTATGTTATGACATTATACTAAGTATAATATGAGCTTACGCGGAACCCAGAGCAATCCGTATAATTTGTTTACAGCAAGCAAGAATACGTATAATTCGGTATAAGAAGATTAAAACAAAACAAACTGAGGATGAGTAAATGCACTACGAAAATACTTCAAAAATATACGTGTAGTTTTCTCCGATAACATAAAATGGATTAAAATATACAACTCATGATGGAAATTTTTTAGATCTTGCTCACCCCCTTTTCCTTGAGCTGCGTGGCACTCTCCTGCAGAAACACGGCCGACTCGTACCACACATTTGGGTGGTGGCCCAGACAGAGCAGACACTGCTCGTACGCGAACATGACCCTCTTCACGATGACGGCGGGGTCCTCGACGTGAAGCGGGTTGTTCCGCTCCCAGCTGATGTAACGTTGCCAGAGCTCAACCTGGAAAAGGGAAATACGTTGAGCGGGTTGATAATGACAGTTGGAAAAGTGATCAACTGTAGATTTAATTACGAGTATTCTTATAAGATCAGTCAATAACATTCAAAGACATTGGAGAGGATCTACAAGGACTGCACTTTCATGCCTATAGATTAGTCATACAATGTAAAAAGATGAGGAAGAATCCATAAAAATAAATTGTAATGCCCACCTGCTTATTCTCCTCAGCACTCCCCGAAGGAGGTACACACGGCAATGACTTGTTGAGCCCTCTGGTGCTCGCCTCGTACTCCTTGGCCACCCTGCGCGCGTTCATGTAGTCCCTGCTCCGCTCAGCCGTCATCTTCTCAGCGATGATGGGATTGATGCCTTGCTCGAAGGCCACGTAGTCTTTCCTAGAGGGTAGACACAAAAGAGGGTTAAAAGTCTACTTGTGGAATCAAATATGCGTTTTAAATTCCCTTAAAATGGATATATTGCATATTGAGAAGTATTATGTGTACAAAGAAGCCTACTTTAAATAAGTTTGTATTTTGCTCACCAAGGAAACAGAGCTAGCCAATTTGCTGAAAACAAATGGAACCAATTTGTGCAAAAAAGAAGTGGAGAGGAGAAAAAGTAATTTTGCGATGAAGAAAACAAGAAAAATAAGCTTCGCTCTCCAGGGGAATACTTTATTTTTCGCTCCCAAATTGATGAGAACAAATTCAGGAGAATAAGAAGTTTAGGATGCATTTCAATTAGATTATTAAATTAGTCTTTCGACTGCTTATTCGTTGTTTTAAAGGTCGTCAAACCAAGACCGTTAACCTACCACAGCTGCTCAATGTGCACCATTGGGTTGACAATTCCCTTCTGATAGACCTTCCTGATCGCGGTGATCTTCTGGTTCTCCGCGTAGCTCCCGACGGCGTCCACGGCCTTCAGGAAGCGGATGTACTCGTTCCAGAGAGGGTAGCTCGCAATGTCCATGCCCATCTTGTCCAGGGCAAAGTCGTACGCTTGGGCCATCTTCTCTCTGAAATGGATATAATCACAAAATTAAAAGAACACTCGACTCCCTATTACTTGTACTCCCGGATATTATTTTCCTTCCGGTAGACTAGCTTTCGGTGTTTTTCTAAACATCGTAAGGCAATGTTTCTATACCATAAAATGCCTAAATATAGCATGAATTGCAACTTATAAAATCCTATGTTTTGATAACAGCACAATGCATGTGTTTGTCTTCGACATTAACATTATCCTGGGATATGAGTATTTTTTTGGGGAAACAGGATCGATGCATGTTACTCAAAGTTGTGGAAATGGAGGCAACTTTGAGAGTAAAGAAATCTGGAATTAGCCTCAAGGAAAGTGCAACAACTTGGAATTCAGAGGCCGGTTTTTGTTCTCCTTTTTTCATGCTAATCGCGCGGTTAATCGTGTTTGAAATCAGTTTTTACTTAGTAAAATTCGATTTCAAAACATGATTAGCATAAAATGGAAGAGAACAAAAACCGGGCTCAGGCTTCTTTAATGTTGGTAACATGCAGAGTACTGAAAGCCTGGGCGTGGAACTCGGGATGCCTGGGGTAAGATAAAGAGAAACTAGCTAAAGAAATGCGGTCCTCTATTTTGTTCTATGGACTGAGAATATTATCTGAGGAGTGTTATTGCACTCTTTTCTGAAGAAGGAAAAGAGGGAAACTTGGTGAATAAGGAGAATTTAAAGCTGCTACTTTAAAAAAAATGAAAATTAGCTATCCTATGCACATGTTTTTTTTTAAACAGCGTCATGTGCATTGAAGGTTGAAGGGAAGATAGTCATTCAGAACGCCTTCGTATCTTATAATTCAATATTCATGCAAAAATGTTATTTTCCCAATCTTCCATTTCTGCAGCCGGCCAAGAACGACTTCAAACTTTTCTCAACGGAGATAACATTATAAAGGCTATATCTGCACTATCGTTCAACCTGCGCATCTATCAGACATGTTTGCTTTACGTTAAAAACCACTGTTGATCTTTGATCTGGAGTTTATTAGCAACCCACTGTGGGTCATTTAGAAGTTGGACTTGTTTTCCCTCTAAAGGAATTGGGAAAAAGGGCCTCAATGCGAGGAAGAGAAAATATGTTATTATTATTTCCAAACTTGGATGCAATATGTGGGATTGTTTTTAAGAGCAAAGTTTCCTTCATGTTATATTCATTGGATTCTTACATCTCTCTCTAGTTCAAAAAGCATTTAAATTATGTCACGGGACATTGGAAATAATAGTGTCATTAAGGCGGTCTTCTCTTCCCCCTTTTTTAACCTCAAGGCCGGTCACAGACGGACGATAAAAGCGAAAAATCGTTTTAGCACAAGACGATCAATCCTTTTTCTTTTTGCACCCCTTTACTTCACGCTTTCTAGTATTGAATTACAGAGTTGAGGTCATTCTCTTGGGCAAACATTCTTGGGGGAATTAAAAGCAAACAAGATTGAGTTAATCATGACCAGTAAATTGAACGGATGACGGATTATACTCTATCAACAGGGTCAATGACGCTATATGGGTTATCAAGTCTTACTTGTACGATGGTAGCGCCATTTTCGTCTCCTTAACATACTGCAGATAGGTCTTCCACAGGTCAATGTTGAGCACCTTCATTAGGCATCGGGTGAACAGCTTCTCAACCTTCTCGTAGTGACGAGCTTTCATCTGAAAAAAAAAACAAGAAACATTTTATGACCGGAACTCATTATGAAGTAAAGTTTACAACTGACCTCCTGCTCGATGTAGATCTTCCAGAACTTTCCGCTCGTCGGGAAGAATGAAACAAGTCTCTCATAAGTGTCTCTGGAGTCGGCAATCTTTCGGTTTTGCGCATCCTTGATCACCAGCTGCCAAGACTCCAGATCGTAGGGGTCTTCTTGGATCTTTTTGATGCAGGCTCGAAGGCGGGAGGCGTCCACAGACTAGAAAGAGAGAACATTATTTATCTTTCTAAAATTACTCCCACATCATTTAGTTTACTTTACACGGATCATGTTATTTTATTTCCGGATAAAGTCCTTCGCGTCATTTTTATTCATAATTTCGTATTATCAGGCAGCTTTACTTGGGACATTTTGGACTTGGGAACACATGGAGTTCTGAAGCAATGTATCCATTTAAAATGCTTGACTGTCACTCACTCTCAGTATCCCTCCAAGGAAACATATTTCTAAAATTGCATTCTCCGAATAACACAACATATTGTAGAATTCAAGCAGCTAGAGTGTTATAGACGCCTTTAAACCGTCTTAGTTCTTATAAGAACATGTATATGAAGTAGAAAGAAGTTCCGGCTCAATTACTTGTAAAAAAGGCAAAAAGCGGCTATTTCTTTGTCGACCGGGGAAATTGCGACTTATTACATATTACATTTAGTGCACAACACCTTAGGGTTTACACCTTACTTGGAGCAACTAACACTAATTCAGACTCAGGTGACAAATGCGCCCCGGCAGATTTGTCTTCTTTCCTCGTACATGCCTTCATTATTACAGAGGCAAGATGGGGAAGGAGGCTAAATTTTAATGCTCTAAAGTGAAAGATATAATGATGACCCTTGTCAGCTTTAACCCTAGCTTTATAACGCTAAAAGTATATGAGCTGTATAAGCCTGTATTAGGCATTATTATCTAGCTTGAAAATGAGATTAAATGAAGAAAAATGGTGGCAATTTTTAAAAGAATTTCCCTTGAGAAGGAGCGGGGAGTTATAAATTATTTCAGTGAGAGCAAAGGTCGTAATTATGTGACAAAAAGAGGAGCCAAATCATGTCTCTGAAAAAGTGACGTCATACGAGACGAATTCAAAAGATAATTTTAAAAGACATGCTCGTTAAGTAGATACGAGTGGAGGGGGAAGTAAAAAGCACAGTGGTATCAGAGTAGATTTAAAAAAAGTTAACGAAATGCATTAAACTCTTGTAATATATTTACCAAAATTATTATATGAGTAATGATTAGTTGCATCACCGTGCAGTCAGGAAAAGTCTCTTTCAATTTACTTTTTGGCGAAATTCGAACCTCTGAAAGTCAGAAAAGCGTCAAACGTCACACACGTGTCTGTCGACTTTTTTTTTTCTCAAAGTCAAATATTTACTCGTCTTGAAGCGAGAGTTTGGCATTTTTAGATCGGATTTTTGTTAGGTAAGACTTCATTTTCCTGCTCTTAGATATGTAAACGATCATGATGTTGTTTTAGAAAAGAAAGTGGATTTTTTCTAGACCTTCAGACCCTTTCATTTTGAGAGTGTGAAGTGAGGAGGAGAACAGACTACATGATACGTTCCTAAGATTACGTTGGAGAAGGCACTTCTTGGATTACAATGTGAAAAGTAATTATTTAAGGTTACTTTCGTGAACTAAAGCAGAAGTAATTTCACATCACTTAATGTAATATGTAATATAAAATAACATCCATATTGTGCTTGCCTTTCACAGAGTGCATGATAGTAAAAGTTAATAATTCCATTGATTTGCACCCGGTGATTGTATCTTGCGTTTCAAGGTCTTATCCCACGCACGCAGAGGCAAAAGCCGTCGTTGGCTGAGTGTTAAGAAGGGTAAATGAGACCCAAGGGGGCGGACAGACACAGAAAAAGACAGCAAAACTACTACTACAGCTACCGCCGGACAACAACAGAATCGGGGACCCATAGTCGGTATCAGTGAACCTTTTACATGAAACTCCCAAAGGCTCATCTCTACATTAAATAATTGAGAACCAGTCCGGACTAATTATTACATAAAATTGTTAGATCTATTTAGTTCGTTCCATGTATGAAATCGAGTCTTCCTATGCTCGCGCTCTTCTCCTGTTCTGTGTACAAGATTAAGCCTGAGGCCGAAGAAGAGGAAAAGAGACGATGATGCACTCTGTTAAAAAAGTGAAAGCTCTTTCTATAAACTCGAGACTTCTTCGTTCTGCTTCTGCGGCGGAAAAAAAGACTAACGTGCTGAAAAGCAATTAAACAAAAGCTGGGGGAACAAGACAGATAAATAGTTTTTCCTAAGAGGTGGGCGTGTAAAGCGGAATTAAAGGTTAAATTACACTCATGTGTATGTGTTAATTATCTGCCGTGACGTATTGCAAATGTAAGACGGAACAGAAACTTAAGACGGATGTTGTGAAAAATAACCTTTTAAAAGTGCATTCAGGATGAACTTGTTAATCCTTCTCCTGCTGCTAACCTCTGCAACGGACGTCTCCTCCGACTCGGAGGAGGACTCCGAGGCCCACCCGTGTTCGGAGGCGACGTTTGACCTCCGAAGGGTGTCCTCGTCGTCCCTCTTCTCGGAGGCGTCGGAGGACGACGATCTGTTGCTGGAGCTCTCGGAGGTGTCCGTACTGTACGCAGCCCCTGGTCAGAGACACTCGGTGGCCGTGTACGTGGAACATGTGGGAGAGGAGAGCTTGCCGATGGTGCTACTTTCACACAGGCAAGACTTTCTAGCATTTCTGTTTACATTTCTCTAGCATAAATACTAAGAAGTAGTGACTTAGACTGTGAAAAACAACTCTTTACTTGGAATGTGCACGTTTAGTAAGGTACTTTCCCCCTTTATATTCTGCAGAGAAGGTTTTGCTGTTGACGACCGCCACGTGGAGCTGGTTCGGAGCATCAGCCCCAGGTCCATCAGTCATTTTGCCCCAAATGATACTGTAGAGGTTGAAATCAACTTTGAGGTGCCAGACTATGTTAATGTGGGAGCGAGGACAAAGGTAAGATTTGATCCAAGTAGAACGTAAAGCACGGTTAAACATATTTAATATTTCCGAAACATGCTTAATTGAAATGAAGTTTTAAGCTACTTCTAGCTTTATTGGTCAAGAAGGTTAAACTTCTATTTCCGAAGCATGCATTATTCAGTTTGATTAAATAAGACAGAAATGACTTGTAAGGTGATTTATTAGGGTTCTTTTACAAATTAGAAATGTGCCAGTATATACCAACTCATTATACTAGTAGATTCATGTCTGCTTGTAAACAGACTTCAAACAATATTATTAGTCTTGCTCGTCTTGCTTTCATCCCGGCTAACGTTGAAAATATTACTTCACAGAAAGAAAAAAATATGCTTTCAGATAACACTAGTTGCCCAAGCAGTGACCCACACTGGCCACCAGACGTCCGAGATGTCTTTCTACTTTACTGTGAGCGACGCCCCGCTTGATAAGTTCGATCAGCTCCCACCAGAGTGCGGAGAGTTCAGGGTGTGCGCGGACAGGAGCGAATGCGAACAGACGACAGAGGTACTTAAAGGACTATAAATACTCAATGTAATAATAGTAATACGAGATGGAGCAGGCCATGAGTATATTTCTACATTACGAATGCTAAATTTAGCTCCCCTGGTCATATAGAACTTTAAGTTTAGTCCGGTTCTAGATTCTACTTCTATTAGTCCTTTAATGTTCTTAATCATCGGAAAAGAGAAATAGGCAAAGTGAGGCCCAGAATTGAGGGAAGGGGAGCAAAAAATCCTCTCTTTCTTTTTCCATAATTGACTGTTAATTTTTTTCACAGGTTGATTGCAACACGACTTTCTGGCAGAGCGAGCTCCTCGCCAAGGACGTGACGACGGGTCTCATGCTCGTCTCTCCCGCCTCCGAGGAGACCAATGACGGGTTTTGGGTCTCGGAAGCGGAATACTTGAAGCCGCTCGTCGTCGGGTCGAGAAAGAGCGCGCACGTCAGGTTTACGGCAGAATGTTGCTTGGTAAGAAAGTATTATTTATCAGAATGAAATGAAACTCTTGTAGCCAAAGGTGTATTTTTCTTGCAAGGTTTTAGACATAAAATAATTAAATGTATATTATTTCAATTTCAGGAAGGTTTTTACGCCGAACTTGTGGACTTGGCTGGGAATGTGGC
>LR137814.1:4963-33491 GCA_900659605.1 Tisbe holothuriae | reverse complement strand
TTCAGTTATCTTTTTAAATTATTCTCGCTATAAAATTTCTGTCCTGTGTTAACTCTAAATCTCTCTCTCTGTCTCTCCCTCTCTCTCTCTCTCTCCCTCTCTCTCTCTCGCTCTCTCTCTCTCTCTCTCTCTCTCTCTCTCTTTCCTCCTTTCCTCACAGGCAATCCTATTATTAGATCCTTACTTCCATGCAGTGTTCCTTAGTCGGCATTTGGGCTCTCCTCTCACATATGAATACATGTCCTTCCGTTTGGGCCCACACTGGTTCTAAAGTGCTTTTAATACCCACTGCTCAAACTGTGCAAATGTAGCTAGAGCGGAAGAAGCTGCTTATTACAAATGGATGATTATGCTATTCAACTACATACACTGTACTTGTCTTTCTAGCTTGTGTACGGCTTCAACTGCGGCTCCGGCGCTGGCTACATTGAATCCGAGAGCCGATTCGACGACGGCGCCTGGCACTCTGCCCGGTTCTACCGCGAGGGCGAGCGCGGCAAGCTGGAGGTTGACGGCGGGCTGGTCGGGGAGGGATCTTCCTTCGGGAACACGCACCAGATTGAGGTTGAGACTGAGTTCTACCTGGGTGGGCTCAGCCAGGAGTTCAGGACCGATGGAATGGTCAGGCAGAATTTGATGGTAAGACATTTCATTGCAATGATTACAAATACTCAACTAAAGTATTGTCTGTTGTCGGTATTGATTTTAACCAACCATACCAATATTATCTATTCTCAAACTGCATTAAATGATTTTCAAATTCAATTCTTCAATACGAATATACCTGTAGAGTAAATATAATTAATTAGTAATAACAAAATATAATAAGAAGTCAAATTAATTTTAAACATATTCTTCCAAATTCTGAAGTGTCCTTTGTGATTCAAAGGAGACAAGGAGTAGACAAAGAAATATGATAATCTGCGACAAAAGGACCGTCTCTAAAACTCCAGTGAAAAGAAATCTCAAAAGAGTTTTGGAATGTCTCATAAGTTTTAGAGCCTTTGGAGACATGTTTGAAAGCTTCAATATTCAAATATGTTTCCAGGGTTACCGATTATTAAAATGCGAGTTAAATGGGTTTTATAACACCCAGCCCTTTTTGCAGAAAGAATGGGTGCACTCAAGCTGAAGAGCTTTGGCTATGTCATACTGAGAACCTTTCTCTATCTGAGTAAATATGCAAGTATCTTCAAACCAAGGAGGAGAGGTGGACAGTTGAACTCATCAGCTGAAAGCTTCTTCTCCAGACCCATCGTGGCCTTCATCCATCCGCGAGCTAATTGTTGTTTACTTTTCACGGTCGGCCGCCCGTGACAACGGCGGAAACTTTTGGCACTGCTGCAAAACTTTCTTTATTCTTTCGTTCCATCCTCTCTTGTACCGGTGGCTAAAACACTCAACTATATTCTCAGCTATAAAAGTTTTTTTTCAAGTAGCATCAATGTCATACAGGCGGATATAACTTTTTCAATGAACTCCAGCCACTACTATCAATCAGAAACAGAACACAACTTTTAGCATAACTTAACTAGATAGTCTAGAGATTTAATTGCAAAATGAATTAGACTAAGTTTGCTTAGGAACAATTACAAATTACAGAGGCCCTCAATAGAGAGTAATGTCAAAATAACTAAGTACAAGGTCTATATAATTTATTTTGTTTACTCGGGTTCTTTCACAAAGGAACTTCTGGAATCTGGACATTAAAAAACTCCCTTTAATCCCACTTTGATTGACCCTTGATTTTTCCAAATCCCTTTCCAGACCGTTCAGAGCAGCTTCATCGGCTGCCTGCGCAACTTCCGCCACCGGGGCAAGCTGGTCGGCCGCTGGAAGAAGAACAACCGCGGCGGAGTGCGCGCGTGCTCAGACAAGGTGGAGCCGGGATACTTCCTGGGACCGGACGGTGGAATGATACAGGTAAATCTTCTTTACTTTGATACCCGTTTTTATTGTTTTGATAGTACAGGTAGTCTTATCATTCTAATGGCAGCGTTAAAACTTATGAAAGCAATTAATGGGGCTTAGTGGCTGTATTTATCTTCTACAAATAATTCATCATCGTTTACAGTACTAATAATTAATTTCAATCCGTTATATATTGATGCTGCTTTTACGACTTCATATATAATGTGACCGTAGGCGGCCATTACTGCGCAGTTAAAGACTACTTTAAAATAGAACAAATGTTTCAAACGAAGCTGCTTTTTTGCAAATAATCATCTCCTATATATGGTTAATGCGATTATTTAGCAAAATTCATTGAAACCGCCAGTGATATCCATTAAAATATCAAGTAGATTTTGGTAGATTATCTGTATTCATTTCATTTAAAATATAGCTCACAAAGAGACCTCAGGCTCGTTTAATCCTTCATTAGAGACGTTACACGGTCAGCTTAATTCTTCATGCGCTGCACGAGTATTTTTAAATCCTTCCTGCCTCCTCTCGTTTCAGGTGTTCAAACGCCACCGCGTCGGCCTCGACTTTGACATCACGATGCACATCAAGCCGCGCAACATCTCCGGCCTGCTGCTCGCCATCAAGGGCCGCAAGGACTACATGCTGCTGCAGATGGTCGAGGGAACCATGACATTCACCGTGGACAACGGCAGGGGACCCATCACGGCCATATTCAAGCCGTCGGATCAGTTCCAGTTCTGCGACGGCCAGTGGCATGAAATCCATGGTAAGTAAATGTTATAATACAACTATCGAGTTATCTTAACTAGTAGTTACAAGAGTGATCGTACAGCAATTTCGTCGAAATGAAGCTTACAGTAAACTACTCATTAGTGACAATTGGCCTGCAGTGACCAACAGCCGCGCCTCTAGCTATGTTTGTACTCCCTATCTCCCTTTCAGTAATGGTGCCAAAGTATTGCTGCATAAATTCCAGCTAATTAGAGTAATGCGTCAAAAGACGAGTGTATTTTGTCTAGTGGTGGTCAGTTAATTCCCTTGAGGTCTTATCGTGTCGTGAGACTATCATAGCTAGCTTGATTGTTATCTTTACTTGGGCCCTAATTTAATTTTCATTCAAGGAGTTTGTTCGCATGAAATAAGGAAAACATCCTACGCAAGTTCCAGAGAATTCAATAAGAGTTAAGCCTGTTTACATGCTAAACACATGCTTCTATTTTCGACTAAAGAAGATTATATAGACACTCGTATGCCTATTTGTACCAATTTTTAACATGGGAAAAAGGTTTTTAACTTTATGCATGCACGTGACGGCACTGACTGAAAATAGACATTACTTACTTTATATTTAAATAGCCCTACCGAACTCGGGAGGGCTTGTTTATAAAAAATCTAGCCACGTCAAACGGTCTACTGGGGGGGACATTTTCACATAAAACCAGTGCATGAAACCCATTTCCCTCTTTCTTTTCCAGCTGTGAAGGCGAAGAACGTTGTGACCCTGTCCGTGGACAACGTGTTCGCCCAGCCCGGCATCGGCATCCCCGGCGTGTCCAGCACGGACACCAACCACGGCCTCTTCATCGGCGGCCACCCCAAGCTGGAGCGCCTCGAGGGACTCCAGACGGACGCCAAGTTCGTCGGCTGCATCAAGGACATCGAGATCGAGGGCGAGAGCATCGACATCCGGCAGAGTATGCTCAAGGGCGATGTAATGTCGCATGTGTGTCCCACTATTTAAATGAGTTTTGTGCACAGTGGTCTCAAAAGGGGTTTAATCGTTGGCTATAAACATGACTAAGCCTCTCTTCGGACCACTGTAAGTTGAACAAATAAAAGAATATGTAAATGTACATCGTGTCTCCTGCAAATTCTTTTCTGGCGTCCATTCTATTTTCTGTTTCGCATTTAAAGCCCTACTCTTAAAGTGGAAAACTTTTTGAAAAAACGCAGCTTATATTCACTTGGCTTGAAGGAGAAAATGGGGTTAAGTAACGTGTACTCAACGTTGAAGACTCCTTGTGGGGTATGATATTTCAAAAGCAGGCCTATGCGTAGTTTGTGCAATTCTTTTACTAATTCTTTTCCGTATATTTCATATTATTGCTTCAAATATCCTAACATGTGATATACGTAAAATATGATTTTCCTGTTAATTTTCTATATATATACATCGAGTTATTATTAGGTAGAGTGCATCATCTGTATATTTACTGCACCGCAGAGCGGTACAAAGGATTGAACACATTAATTTCCTGAACTTTTTCACGTGGAAGTACATTTTACAGACGAGAAGTTTAAAAAATATTTTTGCCTGCATTGCGGTTTTGCGGTGCTTTTAAAATTTAGCCCTTTGGCAAGCATTATGTCACATATACCTAATTAGATGAGACGTGTTAAAATTAAGTCTGGTCTTCATTCTTGAACCTTCTTAGTTTCTTCCTATGAAAATATATATTTATGGTATGGTTTCTTCCAGGCAAAAAAGTGTTGATTTATGCTGTCTAATATTTTAGGCAAATCCTCAATTTGACTATTTTAAATCACTTTCTAGCGCCTCCATAATGACTTAATGAGGAAACAGCTTATAAAACCATATTCTGTACTTCTCATTGATAGAAAAAACGTTATAATCACATGTACGAGTATGTACTGCATTCCATACCCTAGTTGTATTATCATCTGCCCACTTACGAGTAATTGACACGACTTTAAACCCAACCTGAACAATGTCAAGTCTAGACCGTGATCATCAGCTCGGGAAAGGGAAAGCTTGATAAGTCGCACACAGGATAATCGAATTAACCTTTTTCTTGTCTCTCTCTCCTCCGCCTCATCTCTATTTAATCTTTATGGTGGAAAGAACGTACGTAGTAGCTAACACATAATAATGGATTGGGCTGGCTGTCAAAGCACTTTCAAAAGTAATTTTTCACATGGGAGGTGCTACTTGGAAGATTATTGTTAGCCAATGTTAAATAACTTCTTATGCAAAACCATAAACGTTGAAACAAAAAGAAGTATTTAAATATTATATATAATTAAGAGTGTTCTGGACTTCTGGTGCTTGATATGAACACATATTAGAGTGTTATTCCACATAAGGGATCACCTCTGTGTTTTGCAATAAGAGACCTTCTCCTCCTTTTCAATGCATCTGATCCTATATTCCCGTCATATAACGACGGCGGAAGAAGGATCTCAAGTCTAAAGCAAAGAGGAGCTTCCTCTTGAAAAGGAACTTGCGGTATCGGTTTTTATCCACCTCGCGGCACATATGTGACCTGATTACTACGCACAAATAGGTATAGAAAGAATTCAGAAACCCTTGTATGGTGTACGTGACAGGAGTAATATCATTCATAGGACACACTGACACTGTTCATGTACGTCGCCTTTTGAACATGACTAAACGCGGTTACACATCTGTAAAAGTATTTCAAAAGTCATAGTTTTGCTTTATAAGCACCCTATAGTGCCACTCTTCGTGGTGTGGCAAGAGAACAAATGAGAGGGACGCATCGTGGTTTGAATTTCAAAGAGAGCTGCATCACCGGAGGGGGCTTTAAATTCGGGTAAACGTTCTTCTCCGACACCCTCACTCATCCAGTCTGAATCTAAAAGAGAAGAGAGGGCTCTTTGAGGGGCCTTTTTGCGCTCTTTGGTCTTGCATTCGTCTCTCTTCCTCTCCCTCCCTCTCGAGGTATAACATTGAGTCAGTTTCTAACAGCGCTTTATACGAGACGGACTCGCTTTCTACTTTCAAACTGCTCTATTTGATTTGATAAACAACAGCGAAAATAGAATGAAAAATGAAGGCCGTGAGATTTAACAGATTCACCGTCGAATCAACTAGGGCAAACAAATATACTTTTGCCTAAATCCAGTGTGTTACAATAAATATCAAATTTACCACAATGGAACAGTGGCTTCGAGAAAAGAACATCCTGATCAACAACACCTGGTGGTGCATCGACTCAGCCACACTCCCCTCCTCCTCAGCAGACGGGGGCGGCGGCCAACTGCTCAGCCTCAACGCCAGTGAAGAGGTCCTCGGGCTGTTTGAGAGCCTCGGCGGCGGGACGCATCAGCAGCACGCGCCCACGCTGGAAGAGGCCGAGGCGTTCCTGAAGTTCCTCGTTCCGTGTGAGACGGCGACGGAGGAGGACCCGGGGGCGGAGTGGTTGGCGGTGGCGGTCGACGTCTTCTGGACGCTGCTCTTCTCAGTTATGATCACGGTAGCCATTGCTGGGAATGCAATCGTTTTGTGGATTGTTACAGGTTAGTTTTGCCAATATGTAAGTCATCATATGATTGTTAGGTTCAAATTCATATATAGAACAAAAAGTAGCAAACATTTTATTATTTCAATATTTTATCCTTAGAACCGGACTGAACCAAAACAATTGTAAGAATGGGCATTAAATATCTATTGTAAACGTTGTAAGGGCAATAATGCACTGGTTGAGCCAAGAAATAAACCCTTCCTCAATGGCTTCGTACGGGAAATGAGGCTTGAATACAATACGTGCGATATCTTTTCAATGGACTATGATAAGAATGTAATGCGACGTGGTGGTTTCTAACTCTCTATGTACTGTATGACACATTAAAGGGTAGAGAGTAGATAATGATGTTGTTTCCTTAATGGAAGTACACGTACTAATACATCATAATTCACTTGTCAATCACCATCATGTTAATATGTTACGTTTCAACATTGAAGGAAACCTCCGACATGGCGAAAATTGTTTTGGACGTTTTCCTCTTCCGAGTTACCAAGGGATAAAATATTTATAAGATTTAAATCAAATTTACTCGCCTCCATTGCGCAAAATTTGATAAAATACATAAAGAAGGGAGAATGTGCACTTTTAAAGGCTTTATATGCTCGCAGCAAAGGCTCAAACGTGTATATGCGGACATGGGCAGCGGAAAGTTATTGAAAATATGCAAAAGGTCACGCTGTGTTCTTACAATAAATCCAGATGCCGAGAAGTTTCTTTCATCGTAAATAGGGCGACGTTCACAAGGGAGGAATATCAGCTCAGCCATTTGAGAAAATTTCATAATCTTTACTTTACATAATAAGATACAAGTTCTGCAAAGTTAAATACAACAAGATTAGTTACCAGTAACCTATCATATGTACATATAAGTACATCGACTTTGAGAGTCTTGCATCGCGTAACCATGATATCGAATATGTATCCAGATATTCTTACTAGTCTGGTAACATGTCTGTCAATGACATTGTGTGCAACATGTTATTGTACATCGATAATGCACTTGAAATGAGGTAATTTGGTGTGATGTATTATTTTCAAGTGAATGAAACCCCTTTACCTTCGAGAAACGGCTTTCAGCCTTATCAACTATGTTTTCCTTTTTAGTTTAAAGTGTAAACAAAATGTGTGAAGTCATTTAATGCGTTCAGTATACTTGTAGTTTAGTCATGAATGGACATCGCAAAATACAAATGAACAATAGTTTTGCAAAGTAAGAGTATTACAAGGGAAGCAACTCTAGCCTATTTCCAAATGCATCATTTACCCTCGAAGTGTAGAACCAAGCGTTGATGGAAACCAAGGATTGTTTGAATGTTACGTTTAGGATTGATATTTATTGGAAATACAAAAAGGTCAAACCATTATTTTTCAATCACTATCCAATTGAATATTCAATACTCGATAACAATGGCATCGTACACTTTATGGTAAGCAATATATCAAAATATTCATTAATTTCTTCGTACATTGGCAAAGGGGACTCGTTATAGCGCCTGCATATAATATTGCCTAACTGTAAACCCACATTCAGTTACATCATGCTGGTAATTGTGATGTTTTCGATAGGCTCAACGAACCAGAGCTCTTTCAACAGGGTTGCCAGATAGGTTATAATTATGCAGTCATACAGAGTAATTAAGGATTCATGTACACACATTTGAAACATTGTTTTGGTAACACTGATTCCTCAGCTCGGTATTGCTGTATGGCAACATACTTGTTAATTAATCACAAGATGTTATTCCAACATACGAGGCTCGAGACCCTCGACCGTCATTTCGGCTCATATTCAGGCGTCAAAAGAAATTTCCCCCTTGAACGTGATTTAGGGATTGTATGGAAAGCTGTTTCTTTTTTAGCTCCACGCACATTGGTATAATTGCATGTGTTATAGTAAAAACGCAGATTAGTTTGAATCATATTCATATGTACCTTGTAGGACTTAGAAAAATTGCTCTTATAAGAAAGATGCGGTTGTTTTAAAGCCGAGCACTCTGACGAGTACATCTACATATATATTTTTACCCTCGGGAGACTAAATTAAATTGCCCTGTCATACAAATTTCATTTCTTGAAAAATCAATAAATTTAGTAAGACACTTTTCCAGCGTAATTACTGCTTACAATAGTAAACGTAAATTACGTAATATTAAAATATAGCCTTGTCCTTTATTATCTTTAGAACAAAATTATTCTCAATCCTACTAAAATACTATGCCATTCATTTGTCATTTTTTTCGAATGTGTGTATGAGAACCCTTTATTTTCTCATAGCTGCATTAAGAGACTGTTTGAAAGGGGCTTCATGAATCTCACAATACAACAAATAAAAGTAATCTTCAATATGATAGATATGCACTTAAATTTTCATTCGCTGTTCTTCGACCTCTAGTATAATTATGCCATGTCTACTTTTCCTTGATCACATGTTAGTACAGACTAGTCGACGTGTTTACAGAGCATTTCATGAGCTTTCAAAATGATGAGTTTGTAACGTTTTATGACACATTTTAGTGTTCAATTAACTGAGTATATATTTCATATATAATGTGAGTACAAATCATATATAATATGGGTAATAGAGAGGCTAAAATTAAATCTTAAACTGCTAGATGACAATTAGCCTTTCAAAATAGTTCATATATATAATATGGTTTAACAGTGTTTTCTTTATCTTTTTCAGCTCACCGTCGCATGTGGAACGTGACCAACTCGTTCATCGTCAATCTCAGCATCGCCGATTTGCTCAACACAGTTTTCAACACAATTTTCAGCTTTATCACGATGAAATCAAGGTGAGAATAGTACTATCATAATACGTTAACTGAGATTGTAAATAAAATACGGGCAAAATCCCAGTGTTTAAAAAGAAAGTTCTAATTACTAAAAAGTACTCAGATCATTCAAATTTACTTTGTTCCCATCGCTTAGCTGAAGAAACGAGCACTTGGGAAACCCTTAGTGAGATCATACGTGCGCTCACGTCTCATTACGACAAATTAACGGGAACTCACTGAATGCTGAATTAAGAATGGAGCTAAGTACAAACGTTACGGGCACAAAACGTGTAATGATACAAGACCCATCTGAAAAATGAGTCTTTACTTTGGTACTGCACCATTTTATCCAGTCATATCCTCCCAAGGGGTTGGTGTTCTCGTCTCCGTATTTAGCCTCGAGCAAAAAGTACTTTCCGGTTCATATAACTCTTTTCTCAAATAAAAAATACTTCCTCTCCATTTCCTAGGCCGTGCTCTGAGAAGTAGAGACATAATCATCAAAAAGTTTATTGTAGCAGAGGGAGTACATGAACTCATTAAGCAAGAGATTGCTTTCCACTCAACGTGCGCCGCTTGTAAGAAGCGCAATAAACTCTTTTTACTGCAAGACGTTCCACCTAATGGGAAACGTAATCTCTTTGTTTTGCGCCATCTTAACCGGTAGATGGCGCTGCAGGTCATGAGATCCAGTAAATTGCTTTTATTACTAGGATCTCTCGACCTACAGCGCCATCTAGCGGTAAAGGTGGCACAAAACAAAGAGATTACAGTTCTCATTAAAAGAGTGAAAGTTCAGTGTCATTTATAATGAAACTTAGTTTGAATATTAAGATCGATCAGATACATGTATGTTTTAAATATAACGTGAGGATGAAGTCCAATTTCATTTTTAACAGTTGCCATTAACTAATTTCATACAACAATCATCGTTCGCAAATAAAATTATTCTGTATTGTTTCCAGCCATACTTGATTATTGGTTTATACTCAAGAGCTACATCGTACGTATACTACGTAGTATATCAATAAAAACTTCTAACAACTAACTTCAATTTCTATATACAACAAATGAAGTATCTGGCAAACACGCTAAAGTCAGATTGATTACAGTACGATTGTTTTGTTGGATCAGCAATATTTGCTGCTATGATAAAAATGTTCAAACCTTTACAACTTTCAATGACAAAAATAAACAGATCAAATTTTATTGAGATAATACTTTAGCAGAAGCGTATGGCAAAACATTGGTAATATTTTGACCTATGAAAGGGACAATTAAAAGTATTTGGCTATCTACAAATTTGACATAGGCTCGGATTCCCATTAGAAATAATTTATTGCCAATGTATTTCAATTTTCACCTATAAAAGTGCTTTAAATTTTTGCATTACCATATTATTCAGCTAATATAATACAACAAAATAACTGCCGCTGAGGTTAACCATTCATAGAAGAACGATAAAAATCCTTCATTAAAAATTAATGGGCCTATTTCGTGCATTGTGATTGTTTTCCTCGATCGTTTTTCTATAAAAAGTGTCGCATTCTGACGTAATATTGTGACAAACACTTACGAAAATGTGTCATTTAGACGGGATTAATAACGAAAACGGATTAAGCATGACGCAGTTTTACTACAAGTGAACCGCAGGAAAATATCAATCGTAGATCAAAAGTCGAATGTCAAATTCTAATTAGCTTTTTTGCCAATATTTTGCCATTTTTGCAATATATATCGAGGAGGAGAAAAAAGCAATAACAGCTACATCTCAAATATCTCTCCTGAGGCCTTAAAATCGTTTTAAAGTGAAATGTGAACGCACTCAAGTGAGCCTAGAAAAGCTATTATCTGGCATTTTTGGAAATATGAGACTTGCTTTTGAACGCGTTCAAGGCTATGTATACCAGGTTAGTTCACAGGGATCAAATTTGAATTTTTCTCCTTTTCCCGCGCTTCGCTTATTTTCTCCTCTCGTCTGCCGGGGCCCTAGCAAGCACTTGTTGCCAGAGTGAGGGGTCACTGAGGGCCGCTGCCAAAGGACTGAGAGGGGTATACTTGCTCATATATGAAAAACACATTATGACTTGCTGTATAGAAACATCTTGCTGATCAAGTAGCTTCAGTAGCAGAACCTGCCTGGCTCAGAAGTCAAACTCAGCACTGAGATTTCCTCACTCTATGTATTGAGTGTTGCCTAGTTAACCCTGCCATATTCACTTATTTTCGCTTATTTTTCTCTCAGGCAGAGCCACTGGCTGCGCTCTGTGAACAAACCTGTGTTCTCATATAATCTGGAACGCGTTTATGAAATTACTGACACAGGAGGTGGAGGCAAATATAGCGACTAAGCACCCAGATATAAAGTTATATTTAGAGGGTCCCATGGGGAAGAAAAAAGTACATGATGATACAAAAAATACTAAAATACAATAAATGAACTTATATAATGCCAACCTATATGCAAGTTTAGCAGTGAAAATGTACCTAATTTAAAATATCCAAATTGATTTCGTTGGGCGTTCAGAGAGCTCGTTATGATCCCATGTGCTATTTATTTACTGCCCTCCTTTTTTGCACCTCTCATGAGCACACACTTTATAAAAGTTTAACCAGCTCGCTTTTTATGAGGCCAATGTCACCATGAAGTTTAAAAAAAGAAATTAGCAGTTAACGAGCAGAATTATGATAAGGGTTAAGTCGTCCTTGTTATCGTCTGAAAGCTGCTTGCATGAATGCCAAATTTATAAGAAAGATATCTGTGATACATTAACTAAACGCAAATTGCACAGCATTTGTATCTTTGCCTTACGATAGTTGCGTATATTGTTTTAGCAATATATATTTCCGCGTGACTCATTAATCAAACTTCGCCCAACATATGTCAAATTTGATTATATTTATGCCAAAATCGGAAGACTTAATGACAGCAATTGATAACAATCATAATTATGATCCTGATCGTGGGACAATTTTGCTGTGCAAAACAATGTGAGCATTAACTTAATTAAAGAATATTCAAAGGGCAACAATTCAATTCAGTTCTACAGTAACATTTGGATAAAAGGCCATTCGAGCAATAGTCTCAAATAACATAGTTTCATAAGCTTCATTATTTGCATCGTTTCGATTATTAGATCCAATAAAGTTTAATAAAGCAATATATGCAGTACATAACGTTAAGTAAGGAGCCATGCAGATCTTATTAACTGTCTTATTGCCTTATTAGATGAGGTATCATGTTTATACAACTACCATATTCGTACTATACAAACGATATGATGATGCCTGTCTGCAACTGTATTTTATCCACTAATTGAAAAGCCTGCGCATATTAACTTACACTATCGGCAAAGGTACTATAATCATGAATAACCTTGAAAGTATGAATTTACTCACCAAAGCTGTCAGCGAGTTATCCAACGTTGATTTGACTGTGACGCCATCACTGTTCACCACCACAACCCCGGCAATATTCTTAATATCCGTGATCCGCCTCAGGATACTGTCCAGGTCATTCGTGATGTTGATATCCGCCGCGGGTCCACTAGCAGACCCGCCGCCGCCACCGGACCCGGGACCCGAATTCGGCACTGCCGTCACCGCAGACATTTGCGGTTTTGTGCGGGTTCGACGCTCAATCTTGAATTAGGGGGATTTATTTGTACGAGATTGAATGGTTTGAAGGCTGGAGGTTGACTGGTAGTGTTATGACGATTCGTCAATTAAAGGTGAAAGAAACGCAGCAGGGATATTTATGGGAAATATTAGTGGCGTTTAGAGGGCACGGAGTGCAGAACAATGTATTGTCTATTAGAGTCTAGTAAACAAAAATGTGCATGCTTATATCACGGATTTATCATTTGTGAAATGGTAAAACTTAATCACTGTACTGTTCATTAAATACCAGAGTAAAACTATTTTTTCTGTTACCTGAAAAAGGAGCCGAAGAAGTCGTCGTCACCTAATCTGGAGTACACAGCAGTTTGCTCCTCTCCCCTGGGCCGAGCCTCTGTTATTGCGGCTTGATTTCTTGTTGCTCCTTCTTCTCCTTCTCCTTGAAGTTGCCCCTCCTTTGCCACAACAGATTGACATACACGGCCAAATGAAGCTTTAAAGAGGGGCTATAATGTGCTAATGACATGGCTGCGTGACCACCTATGGCGTTGTAAGGGGAAATGGCTCCAATCCATCCATTCATGCTGAGAGCGAAACAATATTCCGTCTTCTTGTGCTTTTCATTTTCATTGGCACTCCACGCCACTTTAGAAGCAGGCTGGCTGGCAGGAAAAGGTGGGCTCTGGCATGGAATTGGCAAAGGAAAGGAGGGGAGCATAAATTCTGTGAAGTATTAAAAGCAGTGTTGCAGTCAACTTTAATAATGGTGTGCACAGCTATATGCAGCACTAAGGAGTTTTATACTGTACTTTTTTGTAGCCAACATTTTTTGGTATCTTGAGGAAATGTTCATATGCTACAATATGCACCAATGCTTGCTATTAAAAAGTCAGTCAGTAAGTTGTATAGCGAATTCATTACCCCACAATGCACAATACCCAGTCTGCCCTGTACAACTTCCATGACAAAGGCCCCCTCTTTTCTTCTTTTCTTCTCCCAGGCAATCCACGACTCGCCCTCCTCCTCTCCGTCCCCAGTCAAGTCGTAAATATAAAGACTCGCTCTCTTCACATTTATTAGGCATGACTCTGTTGACAGCTTAGTAGCTTTGGGGGGATCGAGGGCGCGGTATTGATCAAACGAAAGGAATACTATTCAAAAGATATACAATAGATATGCAAAATAATGGTAATACATGCTCCCAGGGGAGTAGAACAAGTCCACCTATGTTTACGACCCCGTCAAAGTGTGCCGTAAACGTAAAAAGAACTTCTTCCTCGTTCCGCACCCTCCTCCTATGATTAAATGTGACAAAAGGCGGAATTTGTGTCAATCACTTGTCCTAGAATCCGGTCAAAGCTTTCATCATCATTTTGAGGCATCTTCTTGCTGTCCAAAGACGTTTACTTTATAGTTTTATCACTCTCCTCCATAGGACGGTTGACATCTGAAGTCATTGCACACATTCAACCCCCTTTTGGTCCTTTTAACGGGGCAATCGAGTCCAAACAACCCTCCTTTGAAAGCCAAGAAGTCCTTTTAAATGAAGAGGTTTCCTTTGTGTTGCTGCTTGATTCTCCTCATCAAGGAGGGTTGCTATAGGAGAAAGGGCGGGAGAGAGAGAGAGAGAGAACAAACTTACTTTTAAAGTGGGATCTCATCACTTAAAAAGTTTGTTCTCTTGGCAGTAGAAGGGAGAATACCTGATCGAGCTGCTGATGGGACAAAAGATTATGCAGAATTAATGGACCCGAGTCAGTTCTGTTGGCTGGTTGCAATGAGTCAAAAGCATTCATTGTAATTTGGATATGCAAGTTTTTGCACATATCTTTATTATGTAGGAATGCATGGCCATTGTGTATGCCTATTGTGTCTGTTTCTCTAGACATTACAGATGTTGTTACATGTTTCCATTATAATGCTCTTCTTTCATCTCTAAAGATGCGACAAAACACCACAGACTAATAAGGTTAATAATGCACCAGATATTGGCAAAGAAGAAGAAGGAGAAGTAAGGAATGAGAACCCGGAAGAAAAAGGAAAAAGTCTTAAATTAGGCCAAGTTGATGATCTAATAGAGTCTCAAGGACAACGAACGCCAAGTATAGAATTATCCACTTCTTACCCTGCAAAAAGTCAAAGAAAGACAAATTTCCTTCTTTCTCTTTCTTTGCCGCATAAAATCATCTGGGAACTGGAGAAGGAAAAAAGGAAAAAGTTTTCCGTTTTCACGGTAGAAGGCGAGAGAGAGAGAGAGAGAGAGAGAGAGAGAGAGTCAAAAGGAACTATTTTCCTTGAAAAATGTGTTTTGCCGGCTAAAGAGCTTCTTCTTCTTCTGTTGCTGCCGTCATTTTTCCCATGCAAACTGACGGCGTGAAGAAACATTTTCATACCAGAGAGGTTGCATGATTGGGTAGAGCTGGAACTTTCCGTTTTCAATACTACACAATGATGTGTACCTTCGATAGCTAATGACTGGTCGTAAGTCTTTCAATGTATCCTGGGGGTTCCTTAAACATTCCTTAGCATTTGTATGGAATTGCATAAGAAAAACATATGAGAGTTGGATGGGAGCAGATAAAAAACTGTTAGTGTATAAGTATTAGTTCATTTACACGATCTTATACTTTTTAGAAACCATTCTTTGGTCTTAAACATCTCTGTCTCTTATGTGAAGCCACTCCCTTTTCTTTCTTAAAATAATTGCAGCCTCCTCTTTCTTCTTTCTTCTTCCTCACCTTGCCAGTCGTCTTTAATAACCTTCGCCGTGCATTGGTTTTTCTTCATTAGCAGTTGAGAGAAGAGAAAAACCTTTTCAGAGGAGACGTCTGTGTGCAGAAAAGGGAATTCTCTTTTTCGGAAATGACCAAGTAAGATAGATAGCCTCTCTTGAACCTTTCTTCTCCTCCTCCTTCTACGCAGTTAACTATAGACATCAGTCACAGATCTATACACACACTCAAGAAAGAATTCAAGGTCAATGGATTATTGTTATGATCGTCGTTATGTATTATTATTATTATATTTCAGGCCTCGGCTGGGCAAACAAGGTTATTTGCTACCATATCTAGTGCACAAGGATGATCTATTTGGGTCTATTTAACTGAGCCGCGGGCTTGTAATATTTGAGGCTCTTTTCCCGAAGGCCTCTTTTGCGCTGTAGGCGCTGGGCATCATATTTTGTGTACATTGCAAATGAGGGCGGGGCCCAAAATACTCTTCTACTTTCACTTTTATCGTATCTGATATCTTCACCAGAATATCTTAAATTTGGGCTTCTCCAAGTCTTTAATTCCTCGCTAGGCTAAAAAACTTCCTTGTTCTCGTGCAGATATTCATGCAATATAATTTGTAGTTTCTTTACATATAATTGAGTTACGTAATTTTCCTTACGTTCTTAACTTAAGGTCAAGAGCAAGTTTGAGTAGGTTGAGTAATAAATCCTCAAATGAACAACATGCTTCACCGTCTTTTTTCTTCTTTTTGTTGTGTCCAAACATGTTTTGCAAAAACTTTTGTCCATTCTCATGAGGTTTTTGCCGCTTTTTTACATTTTTAATGTTGGCATATATTCGTCAACCCATCGACTTATAAAGTTGCATGTTGTGCTTTATACTTCAGTGAATTGCATAAAGTGGTTCAAGTGGCATTTTTAAAGTACAGTGTTTTAAACAGTAAGCAAGTTTTTTTAGTGTTTCATATACAAGAATAAAACTGAGAAGCACATGAAAAAGTTTTCCAATATGTACAAAAAGCGTTCATTGCAAAAAAGTCCAATGTTTTGTTATAAAACCGTTGTAAAACGGTGTAAGAATTTATGATGGATTTTAAATGCGTGCATTCGGATATTTGATGAATTGGTCTGCTTTCCTGTTCATTTATAGCTCCGTAGTGGTAATAGTATTAAACGTTTATTGCAGAATAGTATCTGTAAAAACTATTAACAGATATCTGTTTAACAAAACTATAAGATGCAAAAGAGAGACTCTGAAAATAGCAAACTTGAATATAACAACATTTACAAAAGGCCTTTTTTCTTCTATCCAGCTAACAAACAGAAACAACGTCAAAGAACAGACAAGTCTAGGCCTGCTTTTTGACAATGATTTAAATCACCGGAGGCCGTCTTACTGCTTTAAGACCTTTGCCGGCACAAATGCTTTGGGGGGCATCTAAGAGCCTTTTGAGCATCCTCCGCCTTCCTATTAGTTAAATTACCTTTCCCCCCATTCTCTCGTCTAGAGCCGTTACAAGCTCATTGCTATCGACGAATTGACGACGTAACTCTTTTGTCTTTTGCAAACAACATACTTTTAGTAAGAAAGTTTTTACGTTCTTCTTCCAGAGTTCTTTGTAAATTGGAACGACTCAACCGTGGGGGGATAAAAAAGAATTTGCCTTTCTTCCCAGATTAAAACGGCGCGTTGGTTGTGCATATGGTGTAAGTTGACGTTTTTGCAACATTATTATTAATATTGGCTTTCTTTCTTCGATATATGAATCTAATTATTTCCTTACCCGATAATGCACATATGCATGGCTTTCATTACTTTGAACGTAATAACTCATTTAAATGACCAGTAACCGCATAATTAGCCGTTTACGCATATCTCCTACCCCCTTGTTAAGCCCTATCTAGGGCATTGTTAAACCAAGGGGTTGCGGGGAAGACGCTAAAAAGGGACTAGATCATAATCCGTAGAAAGCACTCTAACGCATGCCGCGAAGACAAGAATGGGGTGGCGTGAGAAGAAGAAGAAGCTGCTTTGAGTGCATTATTAGTGCCGAGAATGTATCACGGCACCAACCCCTCGTTAGGGTTACCATTTTATACTCAAAATGAGTCCTTAATACTAAAATATTATACTCTTCTAATCACTGTTTAGAGAGCTCCTACACAGGAGGAATGAAGGAAGTTTTTTGGTTAATTCACCTAAAACTTCTTCAGCTAACAAGGCGTGAGTGTGTGTCAGGAGGAAGGAAAAAGGAAAATTCACAAAAAAACTTCCTCTTTTTTCTAATGGCAAGAAGGAAATCGGAAGTTCTTGTTTTTTTTGGTGAATTATCCGAAAAACTTCCTCCTTTTACTCCCATGTAGGAGCTCTCTTAACCTGCAATCATAATAAGAGTCGAAATGCAATCTTATTTAGTATATAATTTACTTGTATTTAGATGTCCATGGCAACCCTGCAAGCATCTGTCGGGCCTAATTTGCCACGAAATATTGCCTTTCTTAATGCAATGGGAGGGTGAGTCTGAGGGAGAAAGTGGAGCACAGCAAGTGTCTCTGTCATCCAACATCATCATAAGAGAGTCCCTTGATTTTCCACAATGATAATATATCCGATACTCGGTGTTAATAATATCAGGGGAACGACCGCAAAAAGATGGCTAATATTAGATTGAATTGGCGCCGAGTTAAAGTATTTATGTATTAAATTTGGAGGAGTGGAAATACGAGGAATGGACAAAAACGATGTATTAATACACGCACATAGTGAGAATAGGATTCTTATTACAAAAGCACAAGCCAGCCGGAGAATAAGCTGCTTAAGTGGTGACTAACTTCATATAGTGTGGGGAATAATTACGCTCGCATGTACGTTCCTGTCATTGTGTAAATCAGGGTTGCCATTATTTTATATAAACCATTTTATTGCATCCCTGGTTCATTAAAACGGGAGATCTTCACTTAATATCTCATTTCCATGAATATTGTCACCGCCACATGTTGCATATCACTGTAATTATATGCTTTGTTTTGCACCGGGTGTGCTCACATTTTCCAGGGTTTGATTACAGTTGGTAGAAGAATAGAGAGAGCTATTTTAGGAATGCTATTTACTTCTTAGATTCTTATTATGAGTGAGAGAGAGAGAGACTTGTTTTCATGCTTCAATGTGATATTAAAAATGTGCTTACACAGTGGGATGTGTCTTAAGCTGAGGGAGGGATTCTATTTTCTAGGAACAATCGTTTTATGCGTTCAGGGGCGGTTGTTTAGCCTAAAACCGGTATAAAAAGTGTCGGAATTTGTAGAAAATCGATGCCTCTCCTAACTCTATTATTTATTCCCTGGCCTTTTCCTGGAAGACTTGGCAAAAATAAAGTTATTTACAGCGGCATTTTGTTTGTTGAAAAATGCTAAAACACTCTGAAACAACAGTGGGAAATGGCATTGAAACAAGTACGTATTATTGAAGTTGTTTTCTCATAAGAATTAAATTATTTAATTAGCTTTCACGCAATTAAAAAGAATACTTTGTGCAAATGCAATATGATGTTTGTGCCCTTTTACCTGTAATTAACGTAATACTTTAATACTTTACGTAAGTTCGACATAGACTAAAAATAAGTACAGTTTACACCTTAGAAAAACATTGCTGCTTGAAACCAACACATTGACTAATTGAGATACGCATGTAGTTCACCCCACAACATACTCGAATATTATTTACAACCACTTTGATTGCCATTGACATATAAAGAGATTTAATCTGCTGTCGTCGTCGTCCTGTGTGCGTGAGAACAAGTCTTTTCACGCTCTCTTTTCAATCATTATTATGTGCTGTAAATGGGCTGAGGAGGGACACTTGATATGACCTGGCAAATTAGGACTATATTATTTATGCTGGAGTTTCCTGGTGGATTGGAATCACCGAGATATATAAACCTTTTATTTATTTCTTTGATTGGAATGCAATCTTTCGTTACAAATGTGACAAATAGGAGGGACTTTTAACTTCTTTGGAGTTTCATGTCAAATAGGAATTCATTGAATAAATCCAAGGCCGGCCGTATGTGATTACATCAAAGTTTTGTGTAATTTAGCGTCATTCACGATCTCTATAACTTAGTAAAAAAAAATTCTAGCCGACCAAGCAAGATCTTGTGAAGAATATACATAACTTTTTCTTTTGTCTACAGTAATGACGCGCTCAATGCCTTTATTAACCGTCTTTTTCAAAAGGTCGTCTTTAAAAGTCAACCTTCTGGCCATTATTATGACCAATGGGCTTTCAAAAGTGTCACCGCCCTATTTTTTGTGTCTCACTTCAGACTTCGTGCCTTTCGAGTCTACTATGTGCGTAATAATGTTGACGAGCAAATGAGGCACATGTAGCATTATTATTGTAGGACATGAATAAGACATATACACACATATTGCATGAGGGGTGAAGGAATTTAGACAAAAATAGACTTTTGGAGACATTGTAGTATCTTGACAGGGCAATGAGAAGGGTTATTACAAGTTCATGTCTTCACAGATAATAAGACGATTTAAATTAGATCTCTATAGAAAGCATAACTTCAAAATATAGGAAGCATATTATAATTCTGAAGGAAAGGAATTGCATCAAAATTAGACTATAGTCAACAATGTGTCAACCCTGAAGTCAAGGCCAAATAGAACCCATTTTTATTATTCATCTTGTGACGAAATGATCGGCGCGGCGCTTTTTTCTCTTCACAAAAGAAAGAATAATATGAGCGCACGAATAAAAATGCGACAACAAAAACACCGCATATGTTTTGTTTGCCAAAGGACTTTCAATTATTGTTATTGTTTTGTTGTTCCGTTAAACTGTTGGGCTGGGATACTGAATAGGACATAAATGGACTTTGTGGCTCTGAAAATGGCGTGTGTGAAAACTATTCGTGTAATGGAAATTCCACATTAATGTTAATTGAGAGTAAAAGTGTGTTTTCTGTCCGGTGCGGTTACGTTTAAATGTACGCGCGCAAATGGACGTTAAAACGGTTCTTTAAATAATTAAACCGTTGAAAAATGATCGAGATAGTCATTTCTCTCAAATGCTTAAAGTGTCCTGCAGTTTGCCTACTTAAATTTAGAGCAATTATGCTTCCAACGGCCTTTTCTGGGTCACTGATTTCATATTAATTGCTAGCTGCCATATTTGTCCACTGAAACAAATAAATCAAGCGCCCTAGTTATTATTACTACAAAAATAACAACACTAATTGGATCACTCCAATAAACTAATTTCCGGGGGGATGTATTACATACAAAAAGTACATTAATACTACCTTGAACCATGTCTTAATTATACACTATATTGGACATTCCATTTGAGAGTAAGAGCATACAATGCCGCCCTGAAACAAAGAAGAAAGGAAAGAATGTCCTAATCCCCATATAAAGTAGTATCAATAATGTGGCATATTTTCGACAAGTGATGCAAGTCACTTTTATTCCTCTCTATGGGTCACATTGACCCAAATCATGTCCCTCTCCCTTTGGAAATGACATCAAAGTATGAACAGTAAACTGTAATGTCCTATAAAAATATTACTCCATAATGTAACATTATCTACATATTGACTTTAAACAGGCTCAATGTTGAGCAGTAATAAGGAGTAACTGTCCTACTACCGTTCATATTGGTCGTCGAAATGCTTTGCCCTCTTCTTCCTCCCTGTCGTTCAATACATGCGTACAATTTTGACGGCGACCCCAATCCGACTACAAGGGGAGAGAAGAAGGAGAATTTGACCATTGTTGCATACTTAATGCTGGTACTGCAAAAGAAAAGAAGGGAGCAAGGAACGTACGAGGACAATGAATGTCATGCAATTGGTGTGTAGGACAAGAAAAAGAGGGCTTGTGCGATACAACGCAAGGACAAACTATTAGTGTCTTAATGTCCATTAGAAATCCTAATTCCTAACATGATATGACAAGTAAGAAAAGAATAGACTTTTTAAACTTCTTTGAAAATGGATCATTCCATATTAAGCTAGTATCAAAGAGTCTTTAAATCAACAGAACTATCAGCGGTATGTACTAAAATCCACTATTATCATTTGAAAATGCCATTTCATTAAAATTTCGTTGAATAAACTCGGGTGCTGCTAGTTCAAGGTTGCGTCGCCCGGCTTGCGACAACAAAGTGATCACTCTCCGGTGCGTTCATTAGACCGATTATACGCTTACACACTAAAACTACTACAATGTTGACATTAACACCATGTATGCAAAATTAGATGCTTTAAATGCACAAAATGGTGTAGGAGGAGGATAAAGCTTTGAATGAAACATGACATTTAAGTTTAAATATAACCTTGTTTACCGCAACTATGCATTGGAAATGGCAATTCAACATGTGACGAACCGTTTGCAATGCACCAAGTACGTTTGAAAGTTTTTCCCCGATATTTTACTCCCCTTCTAAAGTTACCTTTACAAAAACGTGGGAAGGTCGTTGGTTCATTTTTTGCCAGCGATATTTCATGAAGTCAGAAAAAGTGGGAGGTTGATAATGAAGATGGCAATAATGCTAAAAAGATACGGAACTAATGAGCACATTTATAGACCTTAATATAATCCTGATACGAATAAAAGGTCTTAAATCTCTTTTGGACAAGTCGTTTCAAGAGATGAGAGAGGTTTGACCCAGTTGAAATATCCAAGCATAGAAACTCAGAAGAAGAAGAAACAGATTATCGCTTTTCAAAGATTTCTTCTTCTCCCCCCAAAACATTCGACCCAATTCCAAAGCATTAAACTTTTTCCAGGCAGTGGGAAATTACATTTTTAGAACGGTCACAATTACAGCTGTTTAAGTAACAGTTCTAGTTCTGTGATTACAACTAAGTGGAGAAATACACAACTCTAGAAAATGCAAGTACGTCAAAATACAGTAATTCATATGTCCTAATAATGTATGAATTACTTCCAACTGTAATTCTCCTCCAATGCATGCTTGACTTTCTCTGCCGGACAGAGAGAGAGAAAGGGCTTTTAATTGAAGAAGCTTGTCCGTCAAAGTCAGAAGCAAAGAGGGGATAAAGATGATGTTATTACCATGTGAAGAAAGGGAAGGAGAGCGCTCATCACCGGAATGAGAAGAAAGTCGTTAAACGATCGGGTTCCTCCCGTTAAAGAGTCTGGAGGATGATTGAAAAGATGTAAACGGAGAAAGGCCGTCATTGGAGTCTTAAAGATGAGCGAGTGGACGATGAAATCGATGAATGAATGGAGTGCAAACAATGAATGTGTGTAAAAAAGGTTAATATAGTTATAAATTTAAAATTACTAAACCATAAAATATAGGGCAAATATGTTTAAATAGAGAAACAAAACTCTTTAAATTAACATTGGCGGCGTATTTTGTACACAAAAGTAATCTTATTCAAATAATGGACAAAGCTGATCGTGTTATTTGAGTATTCATTTTATTATCATTTCCATATAATTATTGATTCTGGGTAAATCGTATCATAACTATATATGATTATTTTTGCGTAGTTCTAATGAGTTTAATGTGGTAGAAATTTTGCTCAATGATTCCGTTAATCGATTACGTAGTTGCCGTTTAGAAGACACCAATTTGGATGTTTGTTGTAGTTTAAAACCATTCAGTTGTATTGATGGGACACCATATTCATCCCGTGTAGTATGTTATTAATATTAACAATTAATTTATTTTGTACAAAAAGCGGCATTTATATAACACTGTATAATGTTCTATTACTGTGGTTCGTACACAAAGTTTATATCGCGTTTACACAGTAAATTTTTATGGCAACAGAGAAAACATATTTCTAAATGTGTAATATTTTATGTAAGCAGCCTTCTATCATTATATCAATAATTTCGGTTAAACTTTATCGTATGACTGCATATTTTCCAGAGTATTTCTTAATATCGCAATAGTGTGCAGTAGAAGGAATAAGGAGTTCCTTATGAAGGCTCCTAATTATTAGGGAGACGGGGTTAGTGCGGATCCAGAACATGGTTAATTAGGGAAGCTTGAAGTTGCCAGGAGTCGGTTTTTAAATTTCTTGGATTAGTCTGTTTTTACGAGTAAGCTGTTTAGTTATTTCAAGTATGACCCTCTCATCAAATTTATTGCACAGCCAAGAAAGTATTGGATCATTTAAATGAGACATTAGGGGCGCGGAAACGTAAGGAACTAATAATGGAAGATAGTGTCCTTAAAATCAGGTCAACGTAGGATCAAATAGCTACGTTAAAACACTCATGTAACAAGTAGATTGTCCATACGGCGAGTGTAGAGTTCCCTAATCTGATCGTAGAACAAGTGGCCCCTTAGAGAGCACAAAAATGTGTTCGCTACTCGAAAAGGGACTCTTATTTTCCAAGAAAGTGTTTAATTAAGGGAAAGTATTTCTGTTTACACTAAACAAAAACAACGATCGTTTTAAAGACCATTACGGGTTTTAATCTTTTTAACGATTTGTTGATTTATTTCTGTGTTGTAAAAGTGAAAATTGAGGTCAAAGCTAGACTAAAATAAATTGCGATCATAAATTTGTGCCAGACAAAACCACAAAAGTTGACCCAGATTTTAGCTACAGACAATCTCGCTTAAATCAAACCTATACTTAAAAAAGGACATTTTTTAAACAAAGTGAAGTAACTATATTTAGTTCAATGTACTTAAAAAATCAGTGGATACTATCAATAAAGGGTACTATAATATAATTGTAGACTGCTTAAAACAATATTAAAATGTATAAAATTACTATCGTTGCATTGGATTCGTCTCAACATTTTCTTTCCTACTAAAACGATCATAGGGGAGTAATTAACAGGAATCTTAAGCCTCTGTAAGACTTAGAGCTGCACTATAAAACACTATATTCAATTTCTTACACATTTGCAGTTTGTACTTCTGGCCAAAAAACATTTCTTCTTCTTTTCTTGCGTTACGGATTTAATGACAAAACCTTCTTCTTCTCTTCAACTTTGAAAGACCGCTTCAATGCTATTACTTTTTAGATTCCTCTGCCGCGGCGTTGAGCGATCTCCCACCTTGGCCTTCACCGACCTCTTCCCTGTCTGTCTTGTATGATTATAACATGTCAAGAGATCGTTCGTTTTGTAGTCCAAAAAGCAGCAACGGAACGAGGAGGAGCAACACTCTTTAGCAAAAAATAGTCTTCTTGGCCACTTTTCTTGTCCTTCTTCTGAGCATTATGTTCAATTTACACGCTACACTCCTGATACTCGGGAGAGTCCTCGCACCGAACCTGCGCCTGGTGCACCTGCGGCCGCGCGAGCAGCAGGTTCGAATGTGCGACAGCGTGCGGCGGCGCAGCCAGGGACATCTCCGCGTCGTAATCACAGTAGAGGCAGACGCCGTTCGTGGCCGTCGCCGTCACCACGTTCACGGCGGTGATGTTGTTCACAGTGGCGCCGCGGAGGCTGCCGTTGCTGCTGCTCACACCGCTGCTGCTGCTACAGCTGCTGCCGCCGCCGCCGTTCGCAGCAGCTGCGGCCGCGGCCAGCGCGATGGCGCGCTGCTGCTGCTGCTCCCTCGTCTTGCTGCTGTTACTACCACCCGAGTGGCAGGCTCTTTGCTACATCATCGTCTCGAGGCGACCCCCGTTCGACCCGTAGAGGACGTTGCCGTTGCGCTGGTCTTCAAGGGACGTCCTCACGAGGTTCGTGGTGGTGGTCGTGAGGTCATCCGGGTCGACGGAACGTGCCAAAGAGTCTCGCCGGGGTGAGACCGCGACGACAGAGTCGAATCGGTGCGAGTTGAAGCCGCCAGAGTCTGAATGCGATAACAACGATGAGTCGACTCTTGACAGATCCCCGTTGGGAATGTTGGCATCTGGCGGGTTTGGGCAGTCATTCAACCGCCCGTTGATGCTATCCCCGCTGCCCAGACCCAGCCCTGCACCGGCCATGACCCCGCCCCCGCCATGGTGCAGCCGCATGTGCTCACTCAGCGTCGGGTTGTGGGACGCGCCCGCGTTGCCCGGTTGAGAATCATTGACGTCATATGAGTAGAACTTGTCCTCAGCTGAGCATTGATTCTTGAACCAGGCCACAGCCACGATGCCGATGAGGATGCCGAGGACGAGGATGCCGATACCGAACAGGGCGAACTCTGTCGGCGTGTAGCATTTGTTACTCCAGCAGTATTTGTTCTGCAGTGATGCCGGGTACAGCGTGGGCGGCGGCGTGGTCAGGCCAGCCCGCTGCACCGTCCTGTTCAACCTCACGTTGTCCTCCATGAGATCCTGGATCTTGTGCCGCATCTGCTGCGAGTTCCGCGTCAGACCCTCAATCTCGTTCTGCAGCTGGCGGATCTCGGTGAGCGCGATTTTGATGTCCTTGCACTCGAACGGGTTCCGTGTCTTGGCGAAGCGAAACAGATTGGCAGTGTTCTCGTTAAACTTCTCGCGTTCAAACGGGTTGTTGACGTCGTAGAACGTGTCGATGAAGACGGCCGGGAGCCTCGTTCGGAGGTTGTACTCCCTTCGGAAGAGGTCGTTGAACTGGTCCGTCCACCAGGTCTCCTGAATCGGCGGCTCCGAGTTGTCCCTCAGCTCAACGTTCTTCTCGTGGTAGTTCCAATGCGTCGCCTCGAGAATGGCATTCTCCCAAAAGTGGTCTCCAAACATCTTCTGAAACAGGCCAATCATGGACCGGAGCGACGCCGTCATGCGGTTGTCCTGCTGCTTGAACGCGATCACGAACGCGTGGATGTACTTGATCTCATCCTTGAGGATGTTCACGAGGCCCTCGATCGTCTTCTCCTCCTCAACGAGGTTGTTCCCGAAGCCGGGAGTGTCGATGACGGTAAACATGGGGTTGGAGAAGTTGCCCAGCCACGGGCCAGAGTCCGCGCACGTCCGTTTCGTGACAGACGTCGCGCCGTGCTGCAGCCCCATGACCTTGAAGCAGCCGTATTCATGACCCTGGCCGTTGAAGTTCTTATCCCGGCCGCGGAGGACGTTCGCCAGGGAGCTCTTGCCGACGCCCGTCGCGCCGAGGATGACGATCCGCGGGCTGGGATAGCGGTCCTCATTGTCAACGACGACGGTCTTGCGCCGGTTGTAGTAGTTGTTTGAGAGGTACGAGTCCGCCGACTGGGGCAACAGCAGCGCCAGGGTGACGATGGCAATCGCCGGGCGGAGCATGTTGATTACTTTTTTTCGTCCTTGATTCGCGTTAATGACTCATTGCGTAGGGAAAAGTTTTGGTTGCACTTTGTGATTATTTATTGCCTCTCAAGGGCAACAAGCAGGCAGTCCCAAGGATGTTGACGAGGTGAAACTGAAACAAATGGAGAAGAAAATGCATTATTAGTCATTGATCAAAAAGGATAATCGTGTTTTAACTGTGTTATTAGCGTATTGCACATGGTCTAGCACTTGCAAACACCGTATAATCAAAGATGTAAAAATAGAGTCATTATGTTTCCTCCTGACGACTATTATTATTATTACTGTGAGAAAATTAATGATATCTACACAACAAGTTTTTCCCCCTTTTTACAAGAAAACAACAATAATGTGACACATGAAGAAGAAGAAGAAAAAAGGTCCCAAAAGTGATACAAAGTTTTATTCATCCGGGGCGCAACAAGGGAAATAATTGACCTAGTGAATGCATACAACAACAATTCTAACCACATTGAGACCTTGCTTAACACAGATCGTCCTTCCTTATACATTCTGAGAAAAACTTTCACTTTTAGCCCCGGTTTATGTGTCTTTTTCCCTTTTTTCGTTCGCGGCTTTTCTTTTTGTAATTAATCGCTTTTCTCTGCTAATGCCACTTTTGGGTGTACGTGTGTCTTGTGGCTTGGCCTGTGTTTGTCCTCTATCTCTATACAAAGAAATATCGAATGAAGGTGGCTAAGTGGGATCCGCTTTTTAAACGCCTTAATTCGAAGAAAGATATAAAAAGTAAATGGAGAAGGGGGGCTAACCGCTCATTTTCGGTGCAAGGTCTTTTCTTTTGTGGCCCCCAGTTTAGGCCATGAATAAGAAATTAACCGGCCTCTTAAGCAGGGGTCTTTGTATAACACATTGTACCTTATAAAGACACCTTAAATGGCAGCCCTACCTTCCCCTTTGTACGTATTCTTTAGTCCCCCGTGAGGAACCGTTACGATTAATTTTTGAGTACAAGAGACTTTTGTCAAGTGAGCAAGACGAGTTTCACTCACGCGACCAAAATACTCAAGACGATTATATACGTTTTTGCAAGGTTGCTTTCTGTTTTTAAACCGGTCAAATGGGCCTTCTTATGTCGTATTGACGTCGAAGGGCTATTTTCGTCTTAAAGCGTAGAGTTGTAATAATCGGCTTGGCTCGTTTCAAACGTAAGAGTGCAAGAATTGGAACATTCTTATGAACTGTTTATGAGTAATACTGAGATGTAGATTCATTTTAACAATGTTTTGTTTACCATAGATGCATGAAATGTCACTTTTAAGAACATATGATAAGAACAAGCTTCTGTAAAAGATTGCAAAAGAATCATAAATGTCGGTAAGACTTGAATTATGTAAATAGATCATTAATATGTAAGACACATTGCAATAATTCCACCTTTCCTGATCTCAGTTCATCCACCTTTGACTTCCGCGAGTCCACATCTGCCACAGTCATGTCAAAAAGATATGAAAACTGGAGCAAAAAGTGGGACAGAAGAAATAACAAATTCAATACGGGCTGCCGACGACGAGGAAGTGGCCAATTTTGTGCACGTAGAAATGGCATTAAAGAAACACTTAACCGGCGGCGGCGGCGGCTCTAAAAGGTGAATATTAAAAAAGTGGGGAAACCGACTTTTTCGTTCTCGGACGTGATCGTTTGTCTATCTCTTAAAAACGCTCATATTTCTTGAAAGGACTGAATGAAGAAGACGCTCGTCGATCTTCTGCTGGACTATTATTTGCCTTCTTCTGAGAGCAGGAGACAAACTAAATATCGTTTACAAAAAATTAACACATGCACATTAAGTATTGACACAACATACACTAACTATGCCTTTAAAAGTTAACTTGTATCTTATAACTAGACATGTTAAAAGTTGTTGTAAGTCGAGTCCAACTGACCGTTTAACGCTATTAATAACAGTCTCTCTATCTCGCCTATTCTGTCTCTGTCCCCTCCACGCTGCTCAAA
>LR137813.1:2336-18209 GCA_900659605.1 Tisbe holothuriae | reverse complement strand
ATGTAAAAAGACTCGAAACGTCCCCCTGAAAAAGGAAGAATTCAATCTCAGCTTTGAGATGGGCAGATTAACATACGAATGTGCTGCTCAGTGTAGATGGTTGGAGTGAAGGAATTGATAAAGTTAGACTATCTCTAATAATTCAAATTTTGGCGGGGCTCAACCAAAGGCTGCTTTCGGATCTCTGGGTATATCTAAAGTCTCTTGTTTTGGCTAATCTGGGTCCATTTGGACCCAACCTGGCAACCCTGCGTTTTATTTATTAAAAGGGGGCTGGACTGTCTGGTGAAAATATTATCATTAATTTTTTTACTGTCATATTTGCATTTAGTTCGACAAACACCTTTGAGTATTCCAAGAAAATGTCATGAATGTTTCCATGCACCTACAATGCCATCTACCGGACAAAAATATGTACGACATGACTTAATAAATATATAAAGGCTAGTGTAATGTTCTATGCGGTTAGAAATGGTTAATTTGAATTTATTTGTCTTCACAATCTATATGTAATTTGTTCGCCAATCATATTATGTAAAATATGATCATCCCTCATAGCAATCCGTCTCCATTCCCATATCATAGTAAACCCAACCATCAACATCACAAACCGCATACTGGAACCCAGCCCCACCAGGGCAGACGTACTGAGCGTAGTGGTTGAACAGCCTGGAGCCGTCCCAGTTGCGAGTGGCATCAGGAGTGGCCGGGGCAGGGTCACCGGAGCACTCTGTGTAAAAAATATAATAAATAAGTTACAGCATAGTCATCAATTTGCGTTCTGCCAGGCCAATTTAGATTTTCAGCTACCAATTTTAGAGGGTGCGAGCCAAGGTATCATATCATGACCAAAAGTTGACGTACACCCATATATAGAAATGAGGAAAAGGCCTTTGAATATTGTAGGATTGCAGTTATTCTTTGCGTACAGGGCAAAACAACAATTTTCAAAGGTGCTCGCTCTACTGTTATTGCATGCTGTTACAGTACTTTTGGTGACGACTCTTTAGCGCCTCTTGAGGATCTCTAAGGAACTTCATTTATAAGCACAAGGCTGTATGTAACTAAGTCAACCGTTACTACTGCAGGTTAGGCCGGTATTCCATAGCTGCTATTCACTGCTCAATAATGTCATTAAAATAAAAGCAGAGCGCACAGTGGTTTGTATAGCTCAGCAGGGGGTTGTAGCATCTTAGTACTAATATTTATTATGGACAAAAGTCCCTTAAATACCTTCAAAAGTCAAAACATAGGTAATTAGGCATTTTTAAGCCACTTTTACTTCATATACTTTTTGATAAAATGCCCTATTTAAGCAGAAAAATGGATTCTTCAAAGCCCATTTCTGGTCCGTATGTAGTAAAATGGCAATTTTCAATGGACCAAAGGACAGGTTTCCGACAATTTCCGACAACTCTTTCAAAGCTTTTCTACTGTAAAATGAGCTGAAAAACCCGAAAAATGGGTCTAAGGGCTGGCACTAAGCTGCAAAATTAGTTACGGTACCATTAACATAGGGCAATTTTCAAAATTGGGTATGCATGACTTCAATAGGAAATATATGATGCATACTGCAAAGAAAAATAATTTTTAGGTCTTCTATGTCAAAATATAGGTCGTTTTACATGGTCTATTAAGTTTTCATCTTAAGAGTAGCATGTTTAGGGTATATTTGACAGGAATGGCCAAACAGACCTGACTGACCCAGAAATGGCTCATTTTGCAATAGACCCACTTCTATAGACATTTTGAGGGTGTTACTTACATCAAAATTGCTTAATAAAACTGATTCTGTGCTATTTGGACATCCTATTGGCCATATCTGATGATAGTTTAAAATGTTTGGTCGGATCCTACTTCCCCCTGCCAAACCTCTGTGCAATACTCGTGTTGAGAATGTATATCAATATGTTATGCAACCGAAAGGTTACAAACTATCGCTATTTTGATCAGCTCTAACTCTATGTGTCAACTTTGGCAAAGGCAGCATTACCACACACTTCAAAAAAGGGGATAAAATAAAGATGGATTTTCGAAATACCAAAATGTGATGCATTTCTGATCCGTGTTTTGGCACCTTTGGAAGTGTAAATTGCGCTGGAAAATTGGGAAATAGACAAACCAATCTCCATTTGATTATCAGCCTTTGATGAAACATCTCTATATTTGTGTGTTCTCAATTGAGGAAAACATCTCTTTGAGCTTGTATTGCATCACATTTGACACATTATCAGAGGAAGGAAAAGAGATAATTATTAACAATTTCTCCTCTTCCGCTTTTGTCTACCTGAAAAGCAATTATGCTCTGGTCTGATATCCAAAATTAGACTCCTTTTGAAAGAAAGGGAATTAAAATTGGATAATTATTTTCTCTCTGAAGGGCATTTTGGAAAAAAACGGGGGAAATGTATAACAAGATTTTGGGGCAAACTAATCAGATATGGTATGATAATAAAAATATTGCTTCATCCAACCCGGAGGTATTTCTTTATACGACTAGAAATCCAATATAAACTAACAGGCTTCGGTATTTTATCCAGCGAAATTCTTGACATATTTGCATCGTTTTATTTACTTCTTCTTCGTCTCCCCGGCGACATTATAAATCGCATTGGCACTAGAAAAGGAATTCCGACATTTCCTACAGTCGATAATGTCGCTCTTCCGAGCTCGGAGCTTCCTCCACGGAAGATGCTACTTTCACTCCTGCTGTGATCACCTTTATCAGCCCAGGTGCATCTCGGAGGAGAGGATCCTCCTCCGAGGAAGAAGACTCTTTCGTAAGACAGACGGAGATAAAAACTGGTTATGCCGGATAATCTCAGCATCACATGGTCACCGCGTTAATATGGAAATGTGCGTCATATGCGAGCCTATTTTCGCAAAAGAAAGTTTCTACACTTTTCCAAAACGTCACATGAATGTCTTATTGCATTTAGCATGGCACAGTGGTACAACGGAATAATAACATTCATATGCATGTATTCTATTAATAATGTATATTGCAATACTCATACTTGCATCCGTATGATGTAAGCTTAATTTTGTCACAATGGGTTCAAAGAATTTCCTATGTTTATAGTAAACAATCCCACTGTGCGCCCCCATGTCAGATTGACTGTTGGATGTGTGGTATAAGAGAAAAGTCCTTGAGCATCTTGCAGCCGCTTTTTCCTTTATTCTCATAAATAAGCTCATTCCGTCGGAGGAGATACATTTGCCGCAGACGACATCAAGATAGATCTCGATGAAAATGAGCATTGGTATCAACTGCTGTATTGTTACTTTCTGACGCAGAAAAGGGATCTTGTTACGCATTCAATGTTGCCTTAGATGGTAGTACATCTTATAAGATTGGATTAAGACAGCATGACCCTAGCTGTGGGTTAAGGGAATGATGATATCATTCATTCCCCACAACAATAATGAGTAAAACAATTGCATTTTATTAATGACAATGTTGCTTAACAAACGATCTTGTTTTGCCCATTCAAACGTTTTTGCTATGCAGATTTTTAGTTCACCTTGAACTGAATCATCATTATTACAATTTCAACGAGCCAAAGAAATGGAGACACTGCAAAACAAACCCTTGTCGCTGTTCTCTTTTTGTATGTTAACATCTCCGTAATGATCTCTCTCTCTCTCTCTCTCTCTCTCTCTCTCTCTCTCTCTATCTCTCTCTCTCTCCTGTTCCGCTCTGGAAGCACACAAAGCTCTGTGAAAATGCAAATTTTCATTGTCAAGAGTTCGACGAAGCGGGAAAATGTTACGCGCGGCTTTATTGTGTACGCAGTTTTGTGTGTGTACGCATAATAATGCCAAGAAGAATGATATAACGTAAACGAGACGGCTTTTATGTGACAGGTGGGGTCACGGTTTGAGATATATAAGCCTGTATTTGGAGCACTTTATGCACCTTAAATAGGTATATATTTGAACTTGAATTATGTTACTTTCCGATCCGGTCTAGAGGATTTTCTTTATGTCCATATATTGCAGAGAAAATGGATGACAGCTATCAACAAAGATTCCGCCGAAAAGAACTGCGGAGAAGAAAAAGATTCCAGCATGATGTATCGATGGCTTCTAAAGCATTTCTTGAGAAAAACATCCAGTCCGTATTAACGGATAAAAGCGATGTTTTCTGACCTCTTTCATACGGAAAGTTTCTCCATCTCAGACGTTTGGTGTTTGGAAAAAGCAAGTTCTTTCCCGTCTATCTTCTTTGATTAGCCCTCTGGACACCGGACCATAAGGTAAGAAGACTTTTTGCGTCAGATCTCTTTTCAGATGATATGTGTTGTTGTTTGCGTACTCTCCTCAGACGGACAAACAACTTTCCCTGTTTGTGTTCTTGGGAATGTTTACAGGGAGCATTCTGAGCGGTGAAAAATGGTGGCGAAATGTGACGCTGGTGCAGAAACAAAACACCGTGGAATTTCTGGCAAGAATCCTAGATACAAAAACGACACCAAACAGGGCAGTTAAAAAGTAGCAACGCATATTCCTGCCAAACATGGTCTAGGTTTACAGAAACAGTGAAACACCAAGGATGATAGATTATAGAACATATGCTAGGATTGTATCTGAGCTCATCTGAAGATAACACTACTATTTTATGCAGTAATAACTACAGGGTCTAGGGCTCATAGTTTAGTAGGGTTCTTGGGTATCTTAACCTCAAACGTTGCGTGTGAATGTGGCGACCAAGAACAAGATTAGCTCAGCCCACAACAACAACAAGAGAGAGAACAATCTCAGTTACCCAATCCTGAAAATCCCTTGATCCGACTACCTTATCCACGGCGGTTGTTAGAGTTCCGCCCCCCTACTGAAGACAACTGCTGACTTCCATTCATTAGTAAAATACAAAGTCGCAAGTGTGTAAACATTTTTAGCATCCTTGGCGTTACATGCTCGTTTTATGGTGCAATGCGCCAAAAGAGCGCTCAGCATGAACTAACATGATTAGTCTTCTTTCCAGAGCAACCAAGAATTGCTTTTTCTTATCATGAGTCTTGCTTTCTAAAGGAGAGGAAATGAATATAGATTCAACTAGGAGATTTACATAATGAAGAATATCTGCAAATGTGGGTATCAAACGAAGTAGATTACGTGTAACAAAACCTTAAATAAGCCTTTTTTATTCCTCAGCTTTCAGCTTCTCCTTTTAAATGTTCGTCTCAAGTTTCTAACATTTTAAGGTAAGGAAACTTTTGGCCCGGCTCATAAAGTTTGGAAATTAGTTGAGACTTTTATCGTCGTCCTTTCTTTGCTGCTATACAATATTAATACGGAGGAAAGGCCTAAGAAGATTTCCCACTTAACCTCCGTGCGAAGTATTATTTTAATGAATATTCAAAATTTTAAGCAGCTTTGGGGCTTTTTCTGAGAAGGCAGAAATTAAATTGGCTCGGCCTTCTTTCGTGTTCCAATGTTTATTTTTATTGTGCTGTGTCAGACATCGTTGTAAGAAAAGAAAGGGCAAAAAAGGGATGAAAAGGCCGTCTTTGCACAAGGACATGGAATTTAATAAGCGACATATGTTCCAGGCAGGAGAATTGGGCGTACTTTGTGCAAATGAGTTCTACATGCTATAAAAAGGCCTATATAACGTTGCCAAATGTCCTTGTTTGAAGCTGTAATGCCCACTGCATGCTCAAATCGAAAAAAGGCCATTCTGCTTGGCCAAATCATCTTGATAAGAAGAGATCCATTTGCTAAAAAGAGAACTTTCCTTTTCCATAAAAAGCATCTTCAAGATAAAAGGCCCGTTATCTTCTTCCATATAGTAGTACGAGCGTCGTCGTGGGATCTCTTTTATATAGTTGACAGTTCTACACCGGAGAGCAGCCACATAAATTATGACTTCCCCTCTCAGAGGACGACAGTCGCTTTAAAGGAAATGGGGCCTTTTACGGCAACACACACAAAGTGGCTTTCTACTCTTCTTGTTCTTATTATTATGACTTGTCTTTGTAGTTATTTTGTCAGACAATCGTTTATCATGTGTTTTTGCAAAGCGCTTTTCTCAATATCACGTTTGGAGGTTGGATGTATATGAGCATAAATATGGGTTCTATGAGGGCCAAAAATGTGTCTTATGAAAAGGGAAATGAGAATATCAAGATAACCGACATTCATATTGTTTGACGGCCAAAAGTTTTCTTTTCTTGAACCGGCTTCTTCTTCTTCTCCCTTTTTGGGCTTCATTACTAGACCATTTTCTTCCTCCCCCTTGGCAAAGATTTTCCTTTAATAACAATAATAAAACCGGAGCTGGCCTTTTGGCTACATCCTAATGAACTGTGTTCTGTTTTGGGGGCTTAGAGATCATCATCATCGTTCTCTTCTTTCTTTTCTTTCTTTAGATGACCTTGCCCTCCTACAAACGAAGGAGGAGGAGGAGAAAAAGCTCCTTGATACGTCTAGTCCGGTTGCTGCCGCCCTAATGTCAGGGATGCCACTATACAAGTTTGACATAAAAACATTAAAAGAAAACATTTTATGTTCAACAGCGTACGTAACAAAATGTCATCCCTGAAGTGCATTTTCTCAGCTGAGCCCGTGTACGAATCCTCACTCATTTTAATTTTTCCTACATCTTGCTACTGACTTTGAAAGAAGATTTTCTTTCTCACGAATATTGTTTAGAGATCTCCTCTCATGATAACTTTACACAAAAGGACCGTTGTGTTGGTTTTGTGTCCTTCAGAGTGTGTCTAAAACGCCCTTAATTCTTAAATTTTCACTTAAACTGACCCTATTGTGTTGTTTATGTGTGTGTGGGTTTGTCATCAATCATGGAAGGTTGTTTTTCCCTGATGAATTCTGGGCATTTTGGAACACAGTATGGGGGCTCCCCAGGAATAATTATCATTTTAAAGTTCAATTAATGAATGCATTAATTTTCAAGAACCTATTATCTGTATAAGGATAAACATTCATTGAACTGAATATAAAGACAAAAACAATTATCCAAATATCTTTGTTACGCTTTATAGTGTACCTTTATGTCTTAATATAAAACGTTATTATTACCATAGGTCACATAAAACACACACAAAGAAAGGTCCGAAAGAAGCAATAAAAATATGCCCCAAAAATGTGGTCAGAATGTCGGAATGTGTTTTGTACGGATGATGAATTTGTCGTGGATTGACCGGCTGGGAATGCTCTTTATTCTCAAAACTCAATCGTAACAATAAAAGTGTGTATGTGAAATACACAAAAGAAGCCAGAAGCAATGTTATTATTTTCGTATTTCTCCCGCTTGGCAATGAAAAAATAGAGAATAATGGAAACTTTTGCCAGTGAAGGTTACGGGAAAAACGCTCGCTTTTTTGCTGATATATTCCCTGATTTTTACACAATATGATTTTTGACCCCTTCAGGCATATACGACGATATGAGACATATTTTGTACCTTTCATATATGCACATAAAACTCAAGTTTAATTAAAAGCCATGTGTCGCGCGCACAGCTCAAAAACGTAATTTTAATCCTGACACAAAGTTTACCCAATATATTGAGCATGAAAATCGAAAAATGAAGACTGAGGAAAGTTGGTTAATCAAGTTTCTGCCTCTGACAGATTATAGGATTAAGTTAGGTAGAAAATTAACCCTCCTTTATGTCCTCATACTTATGCAATAGCATATAATATCCAGCTTGGCTTACCTAGAAAAGAAACAGATGGAGAATAAATAAACTTCATTTCATCACGTAAAAAGTACGAGTTAGATGATGCATGAATCACGAATCTTTTACTTGTCTTAAATCTTAATTGCTTCGCGAGGTTGAAAGACCTTTTTCACCCGCGCGAGTATCTATCAAAATTGTTGGTTTAGCTGCACCTGTAATTTGGAACTAATAGCTCATCGCTGTAGCTGTTACGTTGTTGCCTTTTGTTGGCATTTAGGATGCTATATATACACACTATATACGAGTTCACTTTTTTAAACAGTCCTGTGGAAATGGAGGATGTTATATTCACTCTGAGCCCGGTTTCTGAATGTTAAAAGGTGTGGTTGACTCAAAAATATGTTTGCCATTTATCAACTTCTGCTGTTGTCTTTTTTTCGCCATGGTTTAATCGTAGTTCGGGCGCTAGTTGCAATCAAGGGTATGTAGTTCTAGGCTGCTTGGTTGCAATTATATTTGCAAAACAGAATATAAAGACGGGCGCGGTCTTTTATGCAGAAAAAGGACGTTTGTTTGGTGTTAAGAGAACAACACGCCACATGCAACTTTTGGGGGTTAAAAGACGAGCTTGCTTATTCAGAATTATGCTTATCTCAGAATTCGCTTCGCCCCTTTTGCAACGCCAATAAAAATGCTGATAATCATTTTGTTTTGAACGCACGCTATCTGTTGCTCATTGTCCATGTTTCGGGGGTCATTCAAGATTGAACAAGACGTAACGAAATTGAGTTACGTAAGCTGCAAAGGCTTCGACTTCGATTGAATTATAGCCGCCTTTGATCTGTTCTTTACAACTACTGCAAAAATCGAACCAATTTAGATGCGAGGTGCCAAAACTGGAGCATAGACAGACACATGAGTCGTCGAAAAAGAATACTCAGCGTGTAATTCAATTATACACAAGTGACGCAATCTCATTATATACAAATGTTGACCTTTTGATTTCACAATGTGATCAAAGGATTGCAGTCGATATTTCACGTCCAATTCCTACTTTCACGACCGACTGGTTGATGATATTTATGTGTGCAGTATTGGATCTAATTGTGTCCAACCGAGCAGAACTGGAAATAACATTTGTGGCAAAAGGTGGTCATTAGGCATTGACAATATAAACGATCACCATAAGGTCAATGATAGTAGAAGAAGAGTTGGAAAGTGCAAAAGATACAACTTTCCGGATGAAAACAAAAGTTTTACTGCAAATGTACAAAATGGCAACAAACTCTTTTATCCTTTGAACTATGGTTGCAGCTGTCCAATGCATACATCCCTTCTGTGTACACTATCCTTGTGTTTAATATTCGTTAATGCCGCATCAGTGCGTTTGATTATAACGAGCCATCATTGTGACGACCTTCGTTTGCCTTTTGTCATTCAATACCAGCCTTCGGATCAGATGTACAACACAAAAACGGATGGGAAAGCACTTGGGAATTGGAGACATGAAGGAGGAGGAGGAGGATGGCTTTTTCGCGTTTTGGTGATGCTATAGTGGCATCAATGCACAGTGGTATTGTACAGTGAAAATATAAACAACTCCTCAAACTAGCTACCTCAAACTACTGTGAAGCTTTTAAACAGTAAATATGTGCATATCGAAAGTAATTTCCTCCCAAAACCACTGTGGTGCCTCAATAGATAATATTTCTCACTCCAGACCACTGTGACTGTATGTTCGATATATGTTCTGACATTCAACAAGGCAATAAACAGGAAGACCAATTGAATGAATTTTGATCGTGAATGTGATGATTAAACCGTCGTAATAACGGTGCATGTGCGTACAAGACAAGCGTCGCGTCGGCGGATTTTTAATAACATTTTCTGCGTACGGGGCGTGAGCAATCAATTTGCCGCGGGCTACAGCGACAACGATCAAAAGAGGTGCATGCGAAAGGGTTTCTGAAGCTCGTAAAGAAGGGATGGGCTTTTGAGAGGCTCATGTGATCTTATAGAATACATATAATGTGATATAAAATGCATTGCGGGAGTATAATAAGAATGCTTTTAGTTGTTGTTGTAGTGTTGTTGTTATGTGTGTGCCTTTCAAATAAGAAAAGCTTCCACCAACTTTCTGATGAAAAAGTTTCTGAAGAAAACATTGAAGAAGTCGTGCGAGGTTAAATGCATCCTACACATTATTTTTCTAGGATTCCCCAAATGGAATTATCCGAACACACACATGTAGTGTTGCTAATATATAAATATAGTTTCACTGCATTTCTTTTTGGGAAAAAGTGCACGAGGAAAAATGATTGAAACAAAGAGTGTGCTCTTGAAAACCACTTTCCTGGGGTTGTTCAAAGTTACTCAATTTTCCCCGTTGAGAGCGGAAGAGAGAGAGAGAGAGAGAGGAGAGAGTTTGGTTTGGCGTATTGCGATTGAAGTAGTAGCAGCTCTGTCATCGCATCTTGTGCTCTAGAAAATGTTTAAAATGGGGGCAAAGCACAGTAGCAGACGACGGCTTGTTTCAAGCAGGGTTGCCAATTCGTCTCATATTAGACAAGTTTCCAAATCGAAAGCAATAGCAATTGCTATTAAAATACTTATAAGTGGCATCCCTGATTCAGGCCTTCGAGCACGATGGATATATACTTCTTTTTTCTCGTCGTCTTCTTCTTCTTCGTTGTTGCAACAGCTGGGCTGAATTTGGCAGGGGAAAAATGAGGGCTTACGCCAAAGGAGAAAGAAGAGTTCGCATATTTTTTAAAGAAGGATAGAGAGAGAGAGGAAAAGCTCTCGACCTGATTTTAACATGACTGTCAGAGGCAGATATGTGGAATTCGGCATGCAACGCATATTGCAATATTGGGGCAATAATATTATCGGAGTGCCGAAATCGTTCTGATGGATGGCTGAGCTGCAGATGGTTTTTTGATAACGTTATATTCTGCATTCATTATTCCCCATCATTATTATCGTTATTATGCATAAACGTCCTTCGGAAAAATGTATATCCTTCCAGATACACATATTATCGGACCGGGAGCAAGACAGAATCGAATTACTCTTTATATATTCCAGCCGCGTGCTTGAACACACCCAAGTCCTTCTAATATATCCTTATAATGAAGCGATTAGAAAACTGCAAACCGCCCAAAAAGGAGTGAAACTGTTCAATGTCGCACAACCTTGGACTCAAGTCTCTATCTACCACCCAAAAACCGCAATTAACGTGCATGCAGAACGAACGAAGGTCTTCCATTATCTCAACTTTGGCCCTGCTGACATTTACACCACCAGTGCGTCAGTCGCATTGTCTCTCACACACCGGTGGGGGACCCCCGAACATTATAATAATCATTACGCGAGCAATACGCTTTTGGGGCGTCATCATTACTCGAACAGCTCCCGCGACGATGATTATTAATTGTTAATTATGGTTGGAGGGTATCGGCATGCAACGTGGGGTCGTGTGAAGGGTGCAATTAAGACAGCGGGAGAATCTATCACGATCGGTGCGACAATTATGGGGCACCCATTAGGCGGCGGTCGGAATATTTGGTACGGACGGAAAGGAGGGTTCGCTTTTAACGTACACCTCGTGACCATAAACAGCTGACCTTAATTCGTTAGGGGAACAAGTGCAAGGCGTATATATTCTACATATAAACATCATAAGCGCCGCCGCCGCGTTCGCTCTGTACGCATTTTGCGTAAGCAGCTATAAACTTCCATCAGCTGCTACGCAGATAGGGCTCCTCACTCAGCCAGGCAAGCAGTTTAGCCTGATTCCATTTATTCCATCTTCTCTTTAGCATTCGCTTCATTGAGTCTGCAATCATGTGCCATACGAGACTGTCAAGGCTTCAAAAGAGTTTCTGACTTTAACTCATTTTATGCAGCGTGTGTGCAATAATGGGCTTTTATTTGATGACGACGTCGCTTCGCATGTATTTATTGCAGGCAATTTTCAATTCGCCCTATAATTTTCCCCCCGTGCATAGAATATATGTGCAACATGGTGATTGACATATCTCGGGAGAAATGAAGGACTCGGCTTGCATACAAATGGTTAAAAAGATGCTCAGCAGACGTGACAAAATAACGAACATCGTTTGTCTCGTAAAAGAAGGGTCTCATTGTGTACCTTTCGGCATGTTCGCGCATCATATTGAGACGTCAGAGAATACATTATGGATACGATGACAACGGCGATAAAAAGGGTTCTGATAATAATAATACAACGAGTGTTGTTTTCGACTTTCCGCCCTGGAGAAATATATAAAAAGGAAATCTTGGCCTGAGCTTTTTTTGGTTTCCTTTTTCCGTGGCTTATTTTCCCTAGAGCAATGTGAAGAAGAAGAAGAAAGAAGAGCTGCTGACACTGCTTGTATGGGTTTTATATGGAGTACGGTTTCTTTAATAGTGTACTTGTTGCAGAAACCGGGCTCAGATGTGTTTCCAGTTGTGTTGACAGCATGTGTGATATATATACAAGCACACACACAGTACAATATGGTATTGGCCGTCTGTCCGGAATTTCCTTTAGAAGGGCGAAAAATGCGTCAGTGAAGAAAATCCCTTTTCTGATCTCTACTAGGCTTTACTACCAAAGATGAAACAAACGTAAAGGGAATAATCTATCGCTTTTATCTGTTGTTTAAACACGTTTGCTGCGTATATTCTAGAACATAGAATTGTAGAATATTTAATCGTAGTAACACATGACGGTCTTGAGACGGAGGGAGAAAGTGAAAAAGAGAATTCTTCAATTTCTATATTAATGCTGTTAAAAAGTGCTGATCGGAAACTTTCTTGAGAATGGAACTCAATTTTCAGCTATTGTCAGGGTTGCCAGAAAATGAACTACAACGTAATAATGAAAATCAATAAAATAGTTACAATCTATTCAAATTGGCAACCCTGCCTGTCACTCCAGATGTTGAAGAAAACTGGCAGTTTTTATCCTTTCTTTTTCAACTTGTCACAAGAAATAAATGCGATGACACGTACGCGACTTTTCCCCCTCTTAAAAGTGGTTAAAACTCCGTTTTATCCTGACAAGGAACCAACTGTACATGTGAACTTTGGTCAAGACCATGTCTAACGTGTTAAAAATGTTCAAAGTCGGATATTTTGTGTTAATCTCCTGCCCGCTTTAAGACGTTTGCTGCTTCTGGTTCCTGCTTCCGTTCTGTGTCAAGGCAGACACTACGTTATTATTAGTTCACTTATAACTTGGAAACGGAAACATTGCCAGGTGTGTGTATGTGTGAGAAAAAGGTTTTTAATGTCAGTTGACAATACACTCTACTTCTGGGATTAAAATGATGCACTTAACTCTGCAAATGAGGATGCTTTTAGAAGTTAATGAAAGAATCTTAGTATGAGATTTCCGGGACAAACAACAAATTTTACCCTTTATATTTCAAGGCCCCCTTTCTTGAGTTGTGCAAGGCCTTCTATGAATTATGCAGTTTCTGGACATTTCTGCCAAACATATATATCTTGTTTAGGAACCTTCCTCCTTATAATGCAGTAGCCTTGATTGCGAACACAAGAGAGGACACTTTTCGTCCTTCCAAGATTGCTTTTGTATTCATACCATGCTCCACTTTTTTGCCAATATATGACAGAAGAAAAGGAAAAGAGACTTGCAACAACACAACAAAGAATCAGCAACAGCAACAGCAGAATACTGAGTACAATGCTATATTATGTGTCTTCTAGTCTTAGAATAAGTTTTAGCAAGGCGTATGAGTCAATGTATACAGTACATTCAATACTTGCAATACTTAGCACCCTTCACAGGACAAGAATAGCCTTCAGCGAGAATAATAATAAACTGGGGCGATGGGCAAAACCCAGAGTAGTCGTAGTCGTAGTTTTCTGGAAGCTTATAGCTGGCATCAGCAAAAACAGAGCTAGAGACAGAAGGAGGAAGAAAAAGTTGAGCAAGATGCGAAAAGTTTTCTTTTCTCTTCACTCGACTTGTTTCCTTCTTCTATTTTTCGTTGAAAATGGAGAATAAGTTTGCAGTCTAAGGCTACTACTACAACAATACAAGGCCGCGGAAAAGGCCATTTCAGGCGTTCCTGAGTGGTTGAATTAAGGCTTAGGAAGATGTATGATTCTCCCATTGGGATTTCAAATGGGAGGTTTCCTCCCGCCGTTTGTAATTAAGATTTGGAGAATTAAGTTTGAACTCTCAGTCTTAATTTCTTTTTCCTCCTGTGAATAAGAGGAGAATGGAATTAGAAAACTTTTTTACGATCCTGTATAAGATCATTTTTGAGACTGAATATCTTCCCTCCTTGTTTAATTAGAGAACACCCAGCATGCTTAATTGAATATCGTGCACATTTCAGTGTAACATTGGCATGGAGGGCTCAGCCCTGTCAAGGCTGCCACAACCTCACTCTATAGCGGTAAAAGCGTTTCAATTTGCATACATATTGGTCTCTGCTGAGTGCTCCTGCTACAACATTGCATTCCGTCGACAATTGTACCGTTTAATATCTGTCATTACAGCAGCAACCCTGAAAAGGTCGTTTAATTTTCCCAAGAAAGTTATTGAGACGATTCGCACGCGAAATTGAAATGATTGTAATCAAAATGACGTTGGACCAAAATTGCGACCTTGTAACTTTATTCATTATGTGTTTTGGTCAAGCCGTCGGTCTCGCTTTGGTAGCCTCAGCTGCGGCATATTTGCCAATATTATTAATTAATGTGTGTCCCGCGCGCATTTCAACATATGATATATTTGATGGATGAAAGCATTCATAAAAGGATTTTCACCACGCGTGTGTTTTTAACGAATTTCTCTTCTATGGCATTGGAATTTCTCTTATGAGTTCGAGAAGAATGTATCGCAAAAATAACAGCAAATATGTCCGATATTTATTGGAAGAGCTCACAACTTGGGTGAAATAGACAAACCAAATGTATCATGTTTGAAATCTCTCACGGGTATAAATGAAGCAACATGTGCAACAGCGGAGCACTTTACCAGATTAGCCTTCCTAGCTTTCTTCCAACACTTACAAAAGCCCCCTAATGTTGTTCTCCAGCAACTCTGCTTAGTGTTAATACAGCCAATACTCATTTCCCTGGCTTGAGAACTCTTTTTATGTGTGTGTGCGCTACAGCGATAATGAGAAAAAGCCTCTTCCTTTCTTTTAAAGCCGCTTTCTTTAACGTCTTAATTACCTTTTTCCACCCTCATTATGTGTACAAAGTGCAGCTACCTCGGATACGAATTATACTCACACACTTCTTCCCTCAAAGAAGTCATTAAACGTGAAAGAAAGCTCTCAAAAGAGAATTAAGGCACTACAATCAATTTTGTTTAACATTTGTGTGTTCTCGTGTGTTTACACAATGGAGACAGCAGCTAAAGAATAAACTCGATGGTCGTCCTCGTTTGTAGTAAAAGGCCATTCACGCGAAAACGAGGTTTTGGAAGAAGAGCCCTTTTGTTGTCGAAGAAAGTTCTTCCATCTCTAGTGATGCTTTCTACTCCACCACCAACGATAATATTAATGTTGCATACACAAGAGGAGGCGGAAGTCAGCGCCGGGTAGAAGGTCGTAGTAATCTATACAGTAACGAGAACCAGAGACTGAAAACAGAGCTGTCCTTCACTACAAACACCCTCTGGGAAGATAAAGGGTTCTGTAAACACACTTGTGTTATATTACCATTTTGGACTTAGGGTTGCCACTTTGTAGGCTTTTTATATGTAATATCATCCCTTGTAATTGTGTACATAACCAAGAAGCCGTTTATATGAGAGTAGCAATCATGCAACTGATGCCACTTCTTCATCTTCTCATCTCGTCTTCTCTTCGCCACCAGGGCCTACTTCATCACATTAACCATTATAACCATCATCAGGCGACTACATCTGCTATGCTGCCCGCCGAGAATGGCTTATACTTAAAGACGTAGAAGTCTCTAATCTCTCGTCGTGTTAGTGTAAACTTCACGGCGTGCAACTACCACATTCTCGGCGGGTGGATGCTCTGTCCAAACCAATTTTAAGAAAACGCGCGCACAGGGACAACCTATTTTATACTCCTTTTTCGTTGTCGTCGTCTTCTTGTTCTTCATGCTCCACTTGAGCTGTAGAAGAACGTGAAAGCAGCTTCTACGCTTATATATTTTAAGGCATTTCCCAAGTTTTTATGTGAACGTGGTGGTGGCCGCGTGCAGAA
>LR137809.1:0-14293 GCA_900659605.1 Tisbe holothuriae | reverse complement strand
AAGAAGAGCAAGAGGAAGCGCAAGGAGTCCTATGCCATCTACATCTACAAGGTCCTGAAGCAGGTGCACCCCGACACCGGTGTCTCCTCCAAGGCCATGAGCATCATGAACTCCTTTGTCAACGACATCTTTGAGCGCATTGCTGCTGAGGCCAGCCGTCTGGCTCACTACAACAAGAGGTCCACCATCACCTCCAGGGAGATCCAGACCGCTGTCAGGCTCCTCCTGCCCGGAGAGCTGGCCAAGCACGCCGTCTCTGAGGGAACCAAGGCTGTCACCAAGTACACCTCCTCCAAGTAAATCTCTACCCAGAGGTTCCATTGTACCTGACAATACCAACAACCGGTCCTTTTAAGGACCACAACATAATGCAGAAGAGAAAAATGCCATAAAAATTGTAAAAAGAATCAAAACCAAATATAAAAGTACAAAGTTAACCGAGATAATCCCTCCAGTCTCATCTCGTCTTAGTTAAGAATTTTGGCGCGCAAATTGTCCGTTTCATTTCTGCTTTTCGATTCCAAACAGTGGTAGATAGTTTGGACCGGTGGTGTTTCGATATGTATAAATAGTCTTAAAATATTTCCCAGTTACTAGAAGTTAAAAATCGAAGAGTAGAGTTCGAGATGAGATATATTTTCTTGGCGGTTAAATTAACCGGCATTCAAACAATTGACGCAATAAGACCTCCCTCTAATCACGAAACCTCTCTCCTGCTTTCTATTTGCCCCACTTTCGGAAATGCACCTCTTGGCCCTACTGCGTACTACTACAATCTTCAGGAAAGCCCTCATCTTGGTTCTTGTTGTTGTTTTCATTCAGACTCGATGTAGTAGTTGGACAAAAAGATGAGAAGGAAGCGCCGCAAAAACGGGTCAAGAAGGTGAAGAAGAAAAAACGGTGTCGATGACCAAGTAGTTTGGGAAATGGGTGCGAGGGTGCGAGACACTGCCAGGACGATATTCGGGTAGGAATACGGTTAAGTTATTACTGATACTGCTTAAGCAACTCTTACTAGTCCACGCGCTCTTGCATGGGTGCCTAATAACTGCCTATGGTTGAAGTGCTGAAAAGTTGCCTCATATGCATTACATGCCATGTATCTTAACGTTTTCAAATAAATTACTTTTAAAATTGTACGAGTTTAGGAGCTCCATATCAGGGTGGCTAATATGTCCATAAGTTTGTATTAGTATTGGTGTTGTTTTATTTTCCATATATTCTCAGAACCACATTGAGATCCCGCATAAAATTAGCTCATCTCAACCTTTCGTCCGTCCCCAAATTCCTTCTCTGCTCCATTAATCTCTGTCTCCAAGTGTCCTTTGTTCGTCTTTAATGGTTCTATTTATTAGTGAGCAGTTGGGAGGAGTCTCTCCATGCAGAAGATAAGAAGATAAAAGTTCCCTGCTTTAGATCCGCATCAACAAGTTAACGTTGTTGCCGCCGCCACATATTTGGCTACCAAACCCTTTCTCGACTTCCTTTGTTTGCTTTATCAACTGGATCATATTTCCAAAATGCACGCGGGATAAAACCGCGCGTTACGTTTTGCTATTATCAACTATACAGTAGTAGTAGAGTATAGTGAGAAATCGACACCTTGCACGGCGTTTTCAGCCGAATTCATGAACATGATCCTGTTGCCACGATAGAGTTTCTTCATCGACGACGAGGACGACGGCCGAGTGCTCGCAACTGCCAAAGCCATGCACATTTTTAGACCGCCTCCTCCTGTTTTATGCGCCCTCATAGCTGCTTTGAAAACAGGAGTTGTTCCTGCTGCTCCTCGGAGGAGAAGTCTCTTGCTCTGTGTAGCATAGGAGTCATCATCATCATCTCGACCAACCTATCCTCCAAACGTACTTCGGAGGAGGTGGAAAAGAAGAGAGAGAGACTGCAGCAGGAAATATATAAGCAGCTGAAATTAGAATGGGAAAAGAACCTGAACAGCTTTTTACACTAGTTCAAGAGGAGTGAGTGTTGCACTAAAATCTAAGTGTATGTTTTGTGCATAATTGATTTTGTGCATATAATTTGATTCTGTGTGCTACGTGTTTGTATTTTTGGACGGGGAAACATCTTGCAACTTGTTGAGCACGGTAAGAATTAATTAGGAGAACGATAAAGAACGCGAAATTTCTGCTTTAGGAAACATGGCTGTTTTGAAAACATAACGCCAGTGATATATTCTTTTAAAAGTACGTGTTGTCGGAAGCTAATAATTAGTCTATAAAGTTGTATTAGTTTTGTGAAATGATTAACTTATGACATCAAGTAGATGTTCTGATTGTACCGTTTGTACAAGTTCCCAACGTTACTATTGAGTAAAAGATCGTTGAACTCTTTTATTTACTCACATTGCATGTCAGATATTGCATATTTGTACCCTGTCATACATGACAAACAAAGTCTTCAAAGGCATAAGAGGGAGAGAGAGTTGGAGAAGAAAGTTGCAATTGCATGCGACCTTTTGGCCCCGGTTAAAACATCATTAGTAAACGGCTTTTAGCACTTTTGTAACAGTTTCGAGAGAAAGGCCATGACGCATGTTTTGCGTACAAGGCCCTTCGCCGCTCGATCTCTTCTTCTTCTTCCCATTGCCTACGCAATTTCTGCCGCTGAAGTATTTTCACTTCTTCTTCTCCGCATCCGGGAGGGGACCGAGAGCTAAAAAGGGATCGAATTGTGTCTATTTTTATTGTTGTACGCAAGGATAAAACGGGATTTCTGAATAGATAATGAAGAAGAAACATTTTATTGGTCTTGCTAGGTTAAAGATATTCCAATTATACACTCATTATACTGTTTTACACTATATTACTTTTAATTGAAATCCTATAATAGAGCTATTAAATCTTTGAAAGAAGCAGAAATAACTCAACTCATACTGACATTTAAAAATGTATTCACACATGTTCTAAACCGTCTCTCTCCATATTCTATTTTCAGTCTACCCTTGATCAGCCTGCGAGTGTCAAGTGCGCGTTACAATGTGTCATAATTAAATCCGGAGAGAGAATTAAACTAAATAACGGAGACTGCCATTAACAGTGCCTGAATATAAAAGACAAAATGCCTGATGAGGCTCCTCGGAAGACGGAGCTCGGAGGAGAGGAGGATAACGCCTCCGAAGAGGAGCGGGATCGCCTCATGGGAGCCGTCTCCGATGCGAGGCTGAGGCTCCAGGAGGAGGACAATGATGATGATGCAAGGGAGGGTGACGACCAGGAGACGAGGCCTTTAAATTCGGAAGCGCAGAGGTAAAAACCGATACATTGTGTACCCTTCAGTGTATTAATACAAGTTAATTTCCAGTTCCCACGATGCCGACCTCCAGCTCTGCAACGAGATCCGGCCCCGACGCTGGACCGTCATCCTGTCTGTGATCGCCATCTCGTTCGGCTGCTACATCCACGGCACCACAGTCTCATTCCCAGCAGTGTTCATCCCGTTGGTCATCGCAGCCAACGGGACGGGGGTCAACCAGACGGAGGAGGCGGAGTCGTTGCTTTCAGGGAAACTGCCTTTTTATGTGTATGACGCGGATATTCCGTTAATAGGTATTTTAAACGTTTCAGACATTAAAGCATGTGTTAATGTATACCGTTTGCAGTGAGTATCTCATCATTTGGTATGCTGTTCGGCAGCCTCTTAGCCGGACCGCTTGCCAATATCATCGGGCGTAAGTGGACGTCCCTTCTCGGAACCGGCGTCACACTTTGCGTCAGCTACGCACTCGTGCCTTTCGCTCAGAACATGTGGATGATACTCGCATCACGGTTTCTCATGGGTAAACAGGTCCAAGTCAATCCTGCAACCGGTTTATAACTTTTCATTATAGGCGCTGGCCTCGGCTTCTCCACCACAATCTCCACATTGTACATCATGGAGATCTCGACGCCGTCCATGCGCGCCCGCATGGCCGTCGTCCCGGCCATCGCCGGCACCCTCGGCGTCCTCACCTGCCAGTGCCTGGGCGCGCTCCTCAACTGGCAGGTGCTCTCGCTCGTGCTCACCGCGCTCCACTTGCCCTTCTTCATCATGCTGCTCTTCATCCCGGAGACGCCCGTCTACCTCATACACACGGAGCAGATCGAGCGCGCGCACAAGGTGTTGCGGCTGCTGCGGGGAAGGGAGTGGGACGTGACGAGGGAGCTGACGGATCTGAAGGTGGCGTCGGAGGGGTCGGAGGCGACACGGAGGAGGGTCACGTTCAGGGACTTCGTGGCGCCGTCCGCGTTGAAGCCGTTTCTCATTGCGCTCACGCTCATGTTCTTCTTCCAGTTCTCTGGCATTACTGTCATACTCCAGGTACTAATCATAGGCTCACACATGACACAACTCGTGTTAAATATTGATTCTTTTCAGTATACTGTGAAAATCTTTGAAACGGCGGAGAGCTCGATCAATGAATTCCTTGCCAATATCTTCCTTGGGCTGGCCCTGCTGGTCTCCAACATTTTCACTCTGGCAGTGGCTGCAAAGATGCCCAGGAGGATTATGCTTCTTTTAAGGTAAGATTGTGGAATATGTAGTATTGAATTATATAATAAAAATTAACGTAATCTACACAGATGAATATGATATTGTGGGATTCGAACTCTCATTAAAGTTATACTATCTTGATTTCCAGCTCTCTTGGGATCTCCCTCTGCCTTGCTATTATGGGCGTCTACTTCTTCCTGAAGACACTGGAGAAAGAAGCTTGTCTGGAGTCTCTGGCGGCAGAACCCGTTGCTGAGAAGCTGCTGAAGTCTGTGTCGGACGGGAGCAGCGTCAACGGGCTTGGGGATGAGGGATCTGACAAGGATCTGGCAGAGGTTGGACGGGAGGCGTTAGGAGTCCTCCCAGGGTCAGATCAAGTTAGAGATTGTCTCAAAAACTATGATCCTATTCACACAATGCATTTGGGTATGTCCAAGAAATGCTTGAAAGTAAAATATAGATTATATTAAAGCCTCTAATTGAGTACCAGTTGATGCTTTATATATGTTTTTTTTTGACAATTTTCATAAAATTATAATTTCTTTTTTCAGGCTGGCTCCCACTCTTCCTCCTCATGATCTACATCTTCTTCTTCAACCTCGGCTACGGCGCCATGATCTGGATCACGGTGGCCGAGATCCTGCCCATCAACGTCCGCTCCGTGACCAACTCCGTGGCCGTGGCCTTCACCTGCCTCTGCTCCTTCCTCACCACGCACACCTTTCAGCCAATGTTGAATGCCATCAAGGGGGAGGGGGTGTTCTGGATATATGCGGGGATTAGGTGAGGTTTAATGCAGTAAAATTCTTCTCTATCGTGTAAATTCTAGTTTCCTTTAACTGCGTAAGTTAAAGGGAACTAGTAAATTCCCAATCGGTTAATAACTTAATATTGACCTAAATCAATTAAAAAAAACTCAAAGGTATTCCTTAGAGCTCAAGTTGCTTCTTTATTAGCCGGAATAAAGCCTCCTCATTGACTGAAATCATGTTAAAGCAACTGCTTAGCATTAAGGAGCTCCTTTGAACTTTTTAAATGCCGGACTCTGATTATAAACAATAATATGACTAATTAGTAATTATGAGTAATATTCATTTCAGTTTGCTCGGCTTCCTCTTCATCCTCTGCTTCGTGCCCGAAACTCGAGACAAATCTGAATCCGAGATTGCCGAATTCTTCCTCCCGAAAGCTGAGCGAGAACAGCGACGTCTCCGTCGGCAGTCAGAGCGAGATCAGCAGCAGCAACAGCAGCAGAACACGACCACAAACGTCTAAAACGTCTAAAACGACTGATTCTATAAAATATTCGTCCTTTCGCACACACATCACATTCCAAGAATAATCATGCTGCCTATTTTTGCATCTATTTACGCATTCGTACAGGATTTACCTTTTATAAAAGTGCTTGCCTTCTTTCATCTAAATACTGTCACGTTAAACATATGAAGAACTTAAGAAGAAGCGATGAGATTAATAAAGTAATTTCATGAAGAATAAAGTTCAATAAAAGCGGCTTTTACTTACCTGGGAGGTTGCGTGATAGTTGTAACCGCTAGTTCCGCCGTCATTATTTACATTTTGTGCTGTTAAAGATTTTTCGGCATGCTCGAAACAGCTCGATGACCTCCAACCCTGACACGTCCTCCTCTCCCGACGACCTCTCCTTCAACCCGCTCTGGCTTCGCGTGGCTTTCGAGGAGGCGAGACGAGCGCTGACTGAGGGTGAGGTGCCCATCGGAGCCGTCTTTATCCCAGTGGAACACAACGACGACAGAGAACTGGACGAAAACCACATCTTGGCCAGGGCAAGGAACGCCGTCAACAAGTAAGTACATTAACAAGACTCGATTGGATGCTGTTTTGACCAATGCCAGTTAATTTCAGATATCGTAACGCCACTAAACACGCCGAGATCGTGTGCCTCTCGTCCCTCCGCCAATCCCATCCCGAGTTGAACTACCGCGACGTGGTGGTTTACGTCAACTGCGAGCCTTGTCTCATGTGCGCGGGCGCGCTCAACAAGCTCAACGTGCGCGCAATCTTCTACGGATGCGCTAACCCACGCTTCGGCGGCTGCGGCACAGTCCTCGACGTCTTTAGTCTGCCCAAGGAGGACGGCGGTCACAAGGTGCAAGTGTCCGGTGGGCACTGCGCTGACGAAGCTGTGGAGATTCTAAAAGACTTTTACAAGCAAGAGAATCCGAGTGCTCCTGAGGAGAAGCGGAAGGCAGGAAGGGAGTAAAGTATGGAGGCAAAGGCAAAGACTGAGGAGGGGCCTGTGCGCCCTGGGGTGTATCAGGCAGTGGACAAGGAGCAGCTGTCCTTGGCTAGGCTGCAGTATAAGCAGCTATTGGAAGAAAACGGAGAACGAGGGAAGAAGTGGACGCAACATTCCAAGGAGTATTCCAATCTCAAGTAAGTATAATTGGTAATTGTATGATGTATGTAATAATTGAAATATCTTGCAGAGATAAGTTGTCGACGCTCAGTGATGAAGCTACTCGCCCTGCCATGATTCCACTGGGTCCTAAGGCGTTCATGTTGGGCCACCTGGTGCACACCAATGAGATAACAGTGCTGTTGGGCGATAACTGGTTTGCGGAGAGAAGTGCAAAACAGGCATCAGAAATCTGCCAACGCCGCCTTGACCATTGCAATGAAATGCTTGGAAAACTGTGTGAGGAGCGTACGCTCGCTGAAGGCTGGCTGCGGGAGGCTGAGCAGCTCGGCGGCGACTCCCAGCGAGGGGATGGCAACATGGAGATCCGGGAGCCTTACGATGAGCAGGAGGAAGCACGCTGGAGAAAGGAGCACAAGGAGAGGCTTCGGAAGGAGCGCTTGAAGGAGAAGCAGAAGAAACCGGCCAAGGTGGTGGAGGCAGATCCGGATGAAGAGCTTTGGAATAGACTGGATGAGTTGGAGCTTCAGGAGGAGTTGGAAGCGCATTTGAAGGCTCAGGAAGAAGAGGAGGATACCGGCTCCGAAGAGGAGGACCAAAACAGCGGCTCGGAGGCAGCTGGTTCAAGTGATCTAAGTGAATCTCCTCCGTTAACGGATGATGAAGAGGAAGAAGAAGATCAGGAGCCTCCACCTTCGAAAGCATCTCTCCTAAAGAGACGTGTTTCCTTCGGTGCAACGACGACTTCAGAGGACAAGTCTCTCACATCCAACGAGGGCAATAACGAACCGCTCTGCATGATTGAGTTCCTCCACTCACCTACCGACTCCTCCCTTCCCAAGAGGGAAACGGATCCTCACACAGACCCACTGGCGCCACCCATTAATCGTGAATGGCTGCGATCACCGTCGGATTTAGAAAACGTGGCTCAAGAAGAAGATTGTAAAGCGGACTCTAAGAAAGGCATCTTGAAGCCGTACCATGAGGCGGATCTGAGGGTGTGGCCGGAGGCAAAGGTGACTCAGGTCAAACCTGAAGAAGCTCCGACTACCCAGCAGCCAAGAAACCCATTTGTGAACCCTGTTGGAAACGTGGTGCTAGAGCGGTCTGCTGACCCAGCAGCCTCCGAGGTGGCAGCTCCGGCTCCCAAAAAAGTGAGCAAGTTCAAACAGGCGAGGATGAAAAAGTGATTACAAGACATATTTTGTGATGAAGGATGGAGTTTTTATTTCATGTGGTTATTGCGATACAATATATTAATAATGCACATGATGAGCCATAAAGATTTTTTTGTAAGTTTTGTAGCCAGACTTTTTCTCGTAATATTCTTCTTGGAAAGTCCCTTGGGCCTAAATTTCTTTCTAAATATAATTTTGTCTCTAAAATATATACTTTATATAATTTGTTATCCATGCTTAATTCTGACTGGAAAGAATGGGTGGGGGATCTAAATAGAATTTTCAAGAAGACATCAAATTTAAACACTAAATTTGTTAAGTTTTTAAACTAAATAATACTTTCCACTTGACTGGACCTTTCTATCATTAGCACATTCTCTCCATTAAGTGACTATAATTATTGATCTAATGCATTAAAATCTATCGCTCACAAGTATCGGTTTCATTTGTTTTCTAACAGCTTTCACTTAAGCATATAATATCGTTTCTTAACTCGTTCACCAGTAAGAATCTATCTTTAACTTGTACTATACATCATATTAATAGTCATCTTCTCCTATAGATTACACAAGTCTTGTTGCCTCATTTCCCCTGCACACACATTTAAGTATTTTTAAATTACAGCACTTGCATAATGTTCACTTTCTTCACCAGTGTCACTCTCTATTGCATATTATTGCCATCCTGCAGCTGGCCCAAATTCCCTCCCAACAATACAACGTTCGGAGACACCATTTGCAGCACCTCCTGCGTCTCCTCCTCGGAGACCGTGACCGCGCCGGACGCGAACGCAGACGCCGCGGAAACGACTGCAGCTGCGGCGACAGCGTGTTCAAAGTCTGCGCTCTCCGAGTGCGTGATGGTTCGGTTCGGAGGGTTGATCGTGTTGAAGAGGTTATTGACGAGGGCTTCTTTCGGAGGGGGGAGGTGGTGGCCGGAGGAAGTGGAAGTGGACGAGCCGGGGGAGGGAGTGTCTGAAAAGTTATAAAAAGACGCCGATTAATAACTTCTATTTGACTAATTTTCGCAGTGATATTTTTTAGATTAGAGCCCTTTCTTTAAATGCCTCAAAGCAAAACTCATTCTAAAATAGGCTCGAAGCTCAACTACTTAAGACTTACCTTGCGACTCTGACTTTGCCAACTCCGTTACAGGATGGCGCAACGGCATCGCCGGCAACGGAGGCACGCTCACATTCACCGGTGGCTGCTGCTGCTGCACAACGACTGGCTGGTGGTCCATCGGTATGATCACGGACATCGTGGACACGTCCTCGGAGGAGACCCCGCTGTTGCTACTATTGCTGCTGGCGTTGCTCCCGTCCTTGCCAACGCTCGGAGGACTCATGACGACAGACTCCGGCGTCGGCATACCGCTATCCTCCGGCGGCAGGTTTGACATGTGCGAGTGGTGCTTTTTCATGTGCTCCACGAATTTATCGGACCGGAGCGACGAGAAGGAGCAGCCGTCCACCCGGCAGATGTGCTTCAACGCAGTGTAGTCGTGCTGCAACGCATGCCGTCGCATGTTCTTCACGAGGCTGAAGCTCTTGCCGCACACTTCGCACTGATGCGGCTTTTGCTTCGAGTGCGTGAGCTGGTGTTGGACCAGGTTCTGCTTGCGGATCGTCTCGAAGGTGCATCCGGGGAGGCCGCATTTCATGGTCTGGCCCGAGTGCATGCGCTGGTGGCTCTTGAAGACGGACGTGTGCGATGTGGAGAAGTCGCACTCCTGGCAGCGGAACTTCTTCTCGGAGCTGTGGGTCACCATGTGGGCGGTTAGCGCGTGTTTCCACTTAAACCTAAAGGAATCATATTATAAGTACTATCATGTTGCTAATTATATAGATTAAATTACCCCTTCCCGCAGACTTGACAGATAAAAGGCGTCTCAGCCGAGTGCTTTGGCGTGTGCATCATGAGTCCATTTCTCGTGGAGAACCTCGAATCGCAGTAGGAGCAAAAGTACGGCTTGTCCATCTCGGACGCGTGCTTTGCAATGTGCGCCTCCATCTCCGTCGACGACGCCGCGGACACCCCGCACACGGAGCACACCGTCTCCCCGTGCCGCACCTCCTGCAGGTGCTCGAGCAGGTTCTGCACGCGCGGGAACATGGTGCCGCACGACTTGCACGTGAACTTCTTTGTGCAGCTGAGCATCTTGTGAGCGAGGCACTCCTCGCGGGAGACGAAGAGCAGGTCGCACTTGTGGCAGAAGGACACGTCCATGGCGGTGCTGCTCGCGGAGGAGGATGTTGATGACGGCGGGGCCATGACGTTTGGAGGGACCTCCGCATTCGGAGGAGGGGCCAGACGGTTCGGAGGGCCGGAAGCTCGGTGTTCCTCTTGCTTTATTGCAGGAAATATGTTGTTGCCGTTAGTAGAAGATCCGCCGCAGGATGAAGCAACAAGAGCAGGAAGTTTTAACTCGAATTTCTCACAAATGAGTCTGTAAATGGAGAATGTAATTCATATAAAATGTGCCTCAAAGCACTAGTTTTCTTACTGAAAGTCCTCTTCGCTGAGGTTTGCCGCCTCTTTTCCCAAGTAAAGTGCATCAACAGCCCTCCTAAAGGCCTCCTCCGACAGCGAAGTTCCTCCAAGGAAGCCATCCAGGTTGAGCAAAATCATCCGCTCGGAGGTCGCTGGCGAGGTCGAAAGCGAGGCTGTCAACGCACGCTCCAGAGTAGCCGACGTCGCGGCAAGCACACATCTAAAACAAATTTAATCTCTGAGAGACAAGTCTACTGCATATATGCATATAATAGTGCACATGCATTGATGCATGTCTGAGTCATGTCCTTTTATCTCTCTCTAATTAACTGACATACATACCTATGCGCGTTGACCTGCGCCTGTCCAAAGACAAGCACTGCATCGCAGAACCCGGCGGGAGCGGTTGCGGCCAACGACTGCTGCGCCCGCTGGGCGTGAAGGGCGCTGGACAGGGCGCAACTCATGGCGACAGAAGACGACACTCTGCACACGACATGCTCTCTTTAATGCTCTAATTGTCCTTCTTGTCCTCGCTGTTCTTAACCTTGATGATGCTGTCGATGATGTTTATCCTTGTGTGGTTGACTGTCAAGGCTGCTCAAGCAAGTTCAATGTCCGAACAAAGAGAGACAGAGACTGAGAGAGAGAGAGAGAGAGAGACTGAGAGGAGAAAGTAAAATCAAAGGCCAGACAGCTTTCCTTCTCGGCAGACCTTACTTCTTAGCAAGTCTGGCCTCGGACTACATAACACGAGCCAGCAGGGCACCGGGGCAACACTCAGGGCACTCGAGGACCCACCATGGGGCTTACAAGGTCTCTTAGAATGTTGTCAATGCCTTTTTCTTGTCCTTGGTTGTTCTGTGTACACTTTCCACCCGAAACTTTTTCTTCTTGATCGGTGCTTCTCCTTTTTCTTCTTCTCGTTTGGCTGCTGCAGTTAAAATTCACTTTTTTCGCTGCACTGCCTGCGTTGCCTGAGCTCAGCTTGGATTCCACTGCAGCTCAGCCAAAACACAAATGAGCTCAGCTAGGCTGCACTGGTAAGGGTGGACACTTTTATAGAGATCGACTCGATTACTAGTATATAGACTTCATCTACGTCACGATATCTAATTAACTATTATAGTACTACTAAATAAATTTAACTTAAATAATATTCGTCCACCTCGTTAGCTCGAAACTAATTTGTGTTTTCCTTAAATAAGCCATTGTAAAACATTTTTGGCCTTTACTTCAACTATTTTCTCGAACCTCCACCCGATCATAACATAACAAACGGATTTTAATTTTCGTGCCGCACGTGTTGAGTTCCAAGTCGATCTCCGTCAGGTGCGTGAGGTCCGTGCCCATTAACAACCCCACACTCCCATCCGGCCATCATGCCCCCGTTGAAGTCTGGCCTGAAGACGAACCCCAAGCTGAAGAATGTCAACAGCAAGAAGAAGAAGAAAGGCAAGAATAATCCCGGCGGAGGTGCCAAAGTGAGTGCCAAGACCGAGGACTGGAAGAGTGTGGTGCTGGAGGAGAACCTCAAGGCAAAGGGATTCCAGGAGGGGCTCGTCGGCATTGAGACCGTCAACAACTACAGCATCACGGACAAGAAGAACAAGAAAGCAAAAGCAGGAATGGTAAGTGACGAAATAAATAAAAGAACATTAACAACAGCAACATATATTCCATGTTCTATTATTATCTTTAGGTCACGAAAGGTGCTGCCGGCAATGAAGAACAACCCGAAGGAGATACAAAGCCAGCCACAAACAACAAGAAGAAGTTGAAGAAAAAGAAGAAGAAGAAGAATCCAAACAGCTCACAAAGTGAGAACGGCAATAGCAAGCCCAGTGTGACCACGGAGAGCGTCGGAGATGGCGAAGAAGCTCCCAAGAAGAAAAAGAAGAAGACGAGGCAGAAACGGAAGCCAAAGGCTCTCAAGAAGAAGCAAAAGGCTCTGCAGGAGATGCAGGCTATGGAGGAAGGTGGAGACGACTCCGAGGGAGAAAAAGACGAGCCTTCCATAAAAGCTAAAGAGACTCCCGAGATCAACGAAGATCTCGACATGTCCGCATGGCTGTCCCTACTCGTTCCTGAGCCGATTATCAAGGGGTTGCAAGCGCAGGGGTTCACCCAGCCGACTCCCATTCAGAAGCAGGTGCTGCCGGCCGCTCTCGGGGCTAGAATGGATGTGCTTGGCGCGGCAGAGACTGGGTCGGGAAAGACGCTGGCATTTGGGATTCCGATCATATCTGGAATTCTCAACGATATGGAATGGGAGAAGAAGAAATCAGCAGTTGAAAGTGATTCAGAGGAGGAGCTCCCTGAAGGAGTCGAGATGATGGAGGCAGACGATGCAGCGTCAGACACTTCGGAGACGTCATTTACAAAGGAAGTTCTGTCAGACTCGGAGTTCTCCGATATGAGCGATTCCGAGGCCACGGCTGGATGTGTTAAAGTCGTCAACGACGTTGTGTTTGACTTTGAGAACAAAGACGACTCTGAGGAAATGTACATGCCGCCAATGGAGCTTTTAGACACGCGGGGAGACGGTAGAAAGGCTGACAAGAGCGGGCAGAAGAGACCTGGCGCGGGTAAGCTTCGAGCTCTCATCCTCGCTCCGACAAGAGAGCTTGCCATTCAGGTGAAGGATCACCTCGAGAGACTCGCTAGATTCACGCCTATCCATATTGCGGCTGTTCTGGGAGGAATGGCTGCACAGAAACAGCGGCGGTTGCTCAGCTACGGCCCTGAGATTGTCGTCGCTACCCCTGGCCGCCTGTGGGACCTCATCCAAGAGGGCGAGCCGCATCTATCCGACGTTGGCGGTATCCGATACCTCGCTATCGACGAGACCGACCGCATGGTGGAAAAAGGTCACTTTGAAGAGCTGCACAAACTCATGGACATGCTCAACGAAGCCAAGGCGGACGGGAAGGCAAGCAAGCGGCAGACATTTGTCTTCTCAGCCACGCTGTCGTTGGTGCACGATCTCCCGCGCAGTCTCCAGACCGGGAAAAAGGGATCCAAGCGGAAGAAGTTCACATCAGATGAGAAGCTGGCCGAGCTCACGGCATTGCTGGGCGTTCGTGAAGGCCGCCGTAAGGTGGTTGACCTGTCCAGTCAGCGTGTCACGGCCGAAGCGCTTACAGAGGCTCGCATCCATTGTGAGAAGACTGAGAAGGATTTCTACCTCTACTACTTCACTCAGATGCACCCGGGTCGAACGCTCGTCTTCTGCAACTCCATCGACTGTGTTCGGCGGCTCGTCAACCTGTTCGCGCCGTTGCAGGTCAATCTGATTGGCCTGCACGCGGACATGCATCAGAAGCAGAGGTTGAAGAACCTGGAACGGTTTACATCAGACCCAAGGTAGAGTTAAAACGTGTTTAATACAAAATAAAACATATTTAACACACTGTGATTATCTCTTCAGGAGCGTCCTCGTTGCCACAGACGTCGCCGCCCGCGGTCTCGACATTCCCAACGTGGAGCATGTCGTGCATTATCAAGTGCCCAAAACATCAGAGGTACGTGTATAAAAACTCGCAGTAAAACAACTGAGCTCGTCCGTCGGAAAATGAAATATGCAAGTCAGCTTTGAGAAAATCGGTTTTTGAGCTTCATTGTAAACGATATTGTTGCCATGTTAATCCATTGAATGCTTTTTTTCCAGAGCTACGTCCACCGTAGCGGCCGCACCGCTCGCGCCACCAAGTCCGGTCTGAGCGTGATGTTCATCG
>LR137803.1:0-11252 GCA_900659605.1 Tisbe holothuriae | reverse complement strand
ACCTTCTCCTAAGATTGTTTCAAACACCGTAACTGGATCAGATATAATGTGTGAAAAATCGTTTGGATTATTTGCTTGCTGAGAGAATCTTACAATGATATCATCCCGGACATAGATTCTAAAATGATATGACTTAATTGATACGTTTAAAAGGTTAATGTGTTAAATACCTTAGTGGATCCACTGAAGTTATAATGACATGTTGGCTCAAGTCCAGTCTGTGACCTTTTATTAGAAATGGCGGATGAATAACTTCCTGAATGAATGACTCGCTCTCCACTGAGGAGAAGTTAGATCTTGAGACTGGCTCAATCCCGCCGTGAACTTCATATTTCTTAATGAAGGTCATGTTTGGGTTTAAATTGGAGTAAGAAAGCAGTCTTTCATAGTCCTGTGGCATGACAAATCCTGGTTTAATCCAGGGAAGGCCTGAGGTAGCCAACAGCTTTTTCCATGTAAACTAAAAGAATAAAATAAACATGATATACATTAATAAATAGTTAAATACTGAGTCCAGACCTTTTCCATGCCGGGTATGAATGCAATCTTCTTGAAATGTTTTCTGCTCTTTGCCAAGAATGGGACAAGTTGAGTATACCATTTACGTCTTGCAAATCCCCAAACATATAATAGCGAAAGAGTCTGAAATCAGTGGAATTGATGGCCAGTACATGCAGTCTTTTTTCAAAATTCGGTGTATGTATGTACATGTTAATTAAATAATTTGACTGACGTTAACTGGCTATGAGGCAGCACAAATTACTACACTAACACTTACTTGGTATGAAGCTAATGCCTAATGCCCAATTTACTTGATATAGGAAAAATGACACAACTTACGTCACTTTTATCCCTGCCTGGATGAAACTTTGTGTAACACGAGTACATATGAAGCGTCTTTTCAATTGTTCCCGTATACATGCCCCTGCATATTTGATACGTTAACTTATTGCAATCCTTTTTCACAAACAGAGGATGGTCGATTTTAAGCACAGCATCATAAGGAAAGCTTAAAACATTAACACTGCTATCACTATTATTTATGCGCCCCCGTTGATCTTTTACCAACAATAAAATTGTAAGTCCAGTAACATGTAAAATGATTTTTCTAATTTTAATGGCAAACATGATTTACGGAGTTCAATTAAATTGTATATGTATCAGTTTAGGAGGAACTCTATTGTTATATAGACAATGGAAAGGGTGAAACTGAATTGATATATGTATTTAACGTTTATATGATCCCAAAGTATATTGAGTTTATGATCCGTATATAAATCAGTTTAAAACATCACATGTGCGCGTTTGTACTTTAGGTGAAGCACGGTGGACGATATGTACTTAATAACGTCAGTAATGCTGTGTCACAGACACCTTTACAAACGAAACAACTTCATCCTTAGTCTTCTTCCTCTTTTCAAGCACAGCCACAATCAGGGACAGCACCAGGCCACATGGCAACACCCGCAGCCCCGCCATGATATGCTCAACTCTAAACGGCTCCGACCCTTCTCTCTGTGATCCATTACTAATCTCCTGAATATCCTTGGCTGAGTTGTACTTGTTTTTGAGATGGTCAAGGATTCCGTTTTCAACCATGCGCATACACGTCCAATGTAGGAGTGGGTTGCTCTCTAGGAGTCCTTTCTGGAGTGACATATGTAGTATTAGGATAATAGGTGCAATTGCAGACTGAAGACGTACCACTTGCGATAATTTCGGATTTTTTTTAGATAGAGTAAAACTAAGGTTATTTTTGGATTTTGTAACCCAGCAGCAATATATTTGGACCTCATTTAGTAGCATTAAAGCCATGCCAAAGTTGACCATCCAGCTAAATTGACAGATTTCTAGAGCTAAATTGCCTGACCCAACCTAACCTAGCATTATGACAAGAATGCAGTTTTCCTCTCATTTTCCTAGCCCTGCGGGAGCCCTAGCCCTGCAGGGCACCTAACCTAAGCCCCTACATAGCCCCCAAGCCACTAACCTAGCCATGTGGGGCTGTTTGAGGGATGAAAGTAAGATTCTTTGAGAATACTTAAATAACCAGTTTTTGGAGCAAAAACCATCAATGCTCAACTTTCAAACCATATTTCTGATACTGGATGATCATGAAATTTTGTCCTCAGCTGTCATAATATGTAAAATAGGCTGAAAAACACTGTGGAACCCTTAGTTTTTCTCTAAACATGTGTATGACGATTTTATCGAGAGTGGTACGTCTTCTGCAATTGCACCGGAATTGGCAATCGTTTAGTTTTATTTTACGATTTTGATGCTTTTATGGGTTCTTTGTTGAGATATAGAGCACTGAATTATCGTTTTAGTACTCTATGGTTGAGAGTTGAGGCTTTCCTATGCTTTACATAACACATGACAGTTACATCAAGTAACTCTAGCCTTTATTTCCCATTCCAGCAATTCACCGCCGACGTTGAACAGCTGTTGGAGACGCCCGCCTTCTCCACCACTGACGAATCGCTCCGCAACAACCCCGAGTACAAGACGCTGAGGGATCGGCTCAAGAATGCGCCCGGGCAGAAGAGGATTCGCCGGTGTGGACACGTACTCGATGAACGCTCAGTGGCGACGTTGGTCAACTCAGGGGGAGCTATTAAGAGGTACGGATGTTCAGGGTCTGGGTTTAATTAACATACAGAACATCGCCTTAATGCAATATAATCTTAATAGCTCCAAGATCTTCGGGTTATGGATAGTGGACTAAGGGGCTTTAGGCTCTTGCAGAAAGGCATATTAGTATGCAGAAACGTAACACAACTGACCACTGGCCTCATGAGTTTGATGTTTCACTATTTTATTTTAATACCAACCACTATTACACTATTATTGCACTCAAATTATTATATACTCTCGATCTCAACTCTAAATGAGCCAGAACTTTCGACAACTTCAAACGCATTTCCAAACTAGAATACTGAGATATCCACCAAAGTACGAGAACAGCAGCGTCGATCTGACAAAGTCGATATCCATGCTGAAGGACTCTCCCACAATCACGTTGTATGGGCCGTTCATCTTATTGTCGAGGGTTTTCTAAAACAAAAAAGGGTTGTAAACTTAATATGTTTCTTGATATTCATGCAATATTACATTTTATATGGCGAGATATGCTCTAAAACTCTGCAACTTTCAATGTGTACAAGCACTCCGAATACTAAGCATGTGCGGTTTGTAAAATACAAACCGAGGTCGGTTTTGTTTTTCGGTTTGTGAAAAAGTCGGTTTCGGTTTTTGGTTTCCACTGACATATGACAACTAGAGCTTTATATCTGCTCTAGTAGTTGCTGGGTGAAAGTACTACAGTAACTCAAGTACACACTTAACTTTGTTTGCATATGATCCCAGTTACATAAATGTTTAGGTAGAGGTTTTTTTTTCAATATTTTTCTTGAAATGTAACCTCTACAAAACACTATTAAACCAAGTTTGCTTGCTGCACATAACATAATTTTATGAGAAAAATTCGACTTTAAAAAGCAAAACTCTACTTTCTAGAAAACCGACAAAGAGGCCAAAACCGACTTTTTGCAAACCGAAGCCGGTTTCGGTTTTTTAATAAACCGACTTTCGGTTTTCGGTTTTCGCACGTCCTTACCGAATACATACTGAAATGAGTACTTTTAACCTTAGAGATGGTTAAAGACTGTATAGCATTTATGATTTTTCTCCTTGGATATGAAAAATTGTACAAATTGTACACCAAAGCATGTTTGACTTGGACTTGACCTAAATAAGATTCGTCCAGCTATATGGCCATGCAATTTAATGGGACAATATAGGTTCAATAACCCAAGTTAGGAACACTACTTAACAACCATATAATGATATTTGTTGTCTTAAATTCTTAATTACCTTGATCATCTCTGCTGCGGCATGATTATCTCTCTCCAACGGCGGCTTCTCCGCCGCCGAGAACTTTTCACACGCAATCTGTATGAGATCCATGAGCTCTCTTTCCTTCGCCTCATCCGGGATGTCAGAGTGGACGACAATCCCGTAGTTGAACTTGGTGCACTCCTTGGAGTCGAGGAGGCTCTTGGCGGGGTCCTTGTCGCCGCCGGGGCCATCGTCGTCGGCTGAGGCCATGCCGTTGGCCTTCTCAGTGAGCAATGCAAAGAAGCCTAGAACGGATTATTTAATCAAGGGCTTGAAACCACTGTGCTTGTCTTTTACTCAGTACCTTAAATGTGGTAGTAAAGTGGTTGTATAAGCTAGTATGTTTTTCTTTAACATTTAAAAGCGTTTCCTCCAGGTTTAAAATCCGTTAAAACTTTTACCTCTCAAGAGTATGACACTGATAGGACTTCGACGTTTTGATAACTTCACTTTTTTGTTAGTGGAGGAGAGAAAGTATCTCAAAAAAAGTTACCGAAAATCTCTTGAAGCCTTCAAAACCTGGAACTAAACTGGCGAGGGAATAATCACTGCAATGGATGAAGCTCGTTGTTTATGTATTCAACCTCCTGCTCCCATTGCATGCAATGACATGGAATATGTTTTATTCTCTAGAGGACCACATATATTATGAGGATTAGACTGCCAGTGAAACAAATGACTATGTATAAAATTATACGTTTTAAGTAGTGACAATTATTCGCCAATGTTTACAATTATGAATTAATTGTAGCAAAATCAATATTATATTTACTATTACACAAATATTCATGCTTTTTGTGAGATAAATATTTCACATTATACGTTTTGAGTAGTGACAATGTGAAATAGTTTTTTGTTTCACGTATAACATGAATATTTGTGTAATTGTAAAATTAATGTTGATTCCCCTGCAATTCATTCTTTGTTGTAAAAATTGGTGAAGAGCCCCTTGGAGGGAAGACGACGACTCGTAAGAGGGGGGAAAGGAGCAAAAATGAGCGGACTAGAAGACATGCATGGGCCGACGATAGTTGGACCAAGAGATTAAAAGTTACTTTACATTCGGGGCAAAGCACTATGCCTTATAAGGCACAATTTTTGGTGTAGCATAGCAAGCCAGTATGCAATGCAAAGGCCAACTGCACTGCAGTAATCTCAGCAAATATGTGCGTAGAATGAATTATACGACCATTTTTACCTGACATTTTGTAGATGAAGACGTTTCTCTCTTTCCCAGATTTTCTCTGTCTAAAATTAAGACCTCAAATTGTTCATTTGAGCGTAAGCAGATATCCCCCCGGTTTAAAATGACACTCTTATTTGATTTTGTGGGGGATATATTTGCTCGCTACAACACACACAGAAAAGTGGTGTTGGGAAGAAAGGGGATCATGTAGAATTTGCGCTTCTCTGTTAGACAACCCGACCAAAACCTGGGTTAGGATTAATAAAATTATCTGGCTGGGCGTACTCAAAATGCCTTTCAATTTGCTGAATTTTAAGCAGGCTGTTAAAAAAATTCATGATTGTTGTCAATTTTATGTGGTTGTTGGGTTGTAGAATGCCAAGAAAATTACTGCAATAAGTCTGAAATAGGAAAGTAGGATTACAATAGAGATTTTATAACTTTAAATAGCAATTTGATGCGTTTAGTAAACATATAAAATGTAAATCAGTTACATGAGACATGTTTTTCATTATTAAAGAAAAATATTATTGATATACTTAAGTATTTATGTCATTTCTGAGTTACTTTAAGCCAAGTTGTAGGAAAGTGTAACTCTTGAATGGTCTTAAATGAGAAGCCTTTTTGCTAAGGCTGTGCGAATACTAAATTTGAATCCGACTCTCGGATTCGGATTCGGATACTAAAAATGGTCGGATTCGGATATCGGATTTCTCTCATACAGTAAACATTGTTTAAAATCTTTGAAAGAAACAATTAGCAGCTGCTGTCCGCGGACTGCTTATATACTGTATACTGTACTACATATGTAGTAACATTAAAAATTGCCAAAAATCTTAAAATATTTTTTTTAAAAAAAATTAATGTCCTATTTTTGCTATTTTTATCAGTTTTAACATGAAAAAGTGCCACATCAGCCAAATCCGACATTAGGTCAAATCCGACAGTTTGAGATCCGACGTCGGATTCGGATTCGGATATTTAAGAATCCGATAAGTCGGATATCGGATTTCGCACGGCCTTACTTTTTGCCAGTTTGCGTGTTCTTACCACTGAAGAGAAGAAGAGATTCCCAAGTAGGAAGGGGAAAGAAATTCTGTAAACATTAGACTTGCATTTTTCTTGTGAGTTTATTGGGTACGAACACACTTTTATGTACGCACACACCTTAAGATAATATAAATGACGATATTTACATATGCTAATTCTACTATTCCTTTATTAATGGTTAAGAATGCTGAAATATCTTATTACTAGAGCAGCTTAATATTGCCACTGCACTGGCTCTCTACCGTTCACAAATGAATACGAAGACTCCCGTTTTTTCGCCAGGAAAGAAAAAGTTTAATTAGTCCTTCAAGCAAGATCTTATTCCGCTTCTTGTCTTCTTCTTGCTTTCGTCATGTCGACTATGACGAAGACTAACATGCGTGCAAACTTGGAAAGGAAGGAATTTGGTTACGTTTTAAAAGCAGAGTTTGGCGACTTTTTACAAAACAACAGTATCGTAATATACCCATTTGCACAGTTCTGAAGGCTTTTAGACGTATTTTAAATTAGGAAAATATTGTACGGTTATCCTAGAGAAGGAATTTTTATAACAAGATCATGAAGCACGAGAGTTGACACGAGAAAAATGGGATTTAATATATGGTTCATCTTTTTCAATCTGATGCTCTTAGATTTTGAGTGTAAAATATCGAATTAAGATATTTGGTGAGAAATCTTATTATAAAGCCTTTTCCAGTGGGTACGGCTTTAATTTAGTTCCTTCATTGCTCACAAGATAATCCTGATTAGTGTTGTTGCCAACCAAGTATCTAATGGTATTTACATTTACGAGTAATACACATTGGAACAATCATACCAGTTACATACTACAAAAAAAATAGAGGATGACAAATAGTGATTACATTTTAAAAGGAGAAAGTAATTTCCGGCATATATAGTTGACTTTAACATAGGTTGTATGGTTTACAGCTTGCAGTTATATCAAATGGTATTTACGAGTAATATCTAGTATCTAATAACAATCATACCCGTTACATACCACAAAAAATGGGGTGTTACAAAATAGCGCGTTTTAAAAAGAAAGTTATTTCCGGCATATAGTTGACTTTAATGCAGTTATATCGTATTTTTGCTTCTTTCTAACAAGCATTCCATGGATTCAAAGACCTACTCTCAATTTCATTATGATAGTAAGTCGATGTCTCCTCCCCCTAATTCAACAACTGCAGTCTTCTTGCCGCATGAGGGTAAATAAATAAATGACATCATGCAACCTGCTACTCTTGATATGAAGTATTCGAGTGTACATAGTAAGAGCACTTTGGCAAATAATGCCATTGAAACCTGCGTTGCAGACGGTCCAGGATTTTTGAAGGGTCTGAGTTCGGGTGCAGTTTGGATCCTAAGATCGGGTCCCTGTTCCTTAGCGTACCAAAAATTAATCATTCTTCCTACTTTTACGTACATGAAGTAGTTCTCACTGCATGTAAGACATTTCGTGTATTTTCCATATTTTATCATAACGAGTTCTTTATATTTATTTTCAAGCATATTTAAAGCCTTTCTTCACATACTGCATTCCCTAATCGCAGTCTAAATTCTTCCTGTTTGATCCATTCTCATATTCCGGTTGTTCCCCTTTCTCCTTTTTACCTTATAATTCATCTTTGGCTCTTGTCCGAGACAAAACGTTTTTGTATGCAAAAAATGCTTGCCCTCAATGGCTACAATCTCGTAATTGCTTTTTTCCTCAGGTATATTATCTGCATTCGAGGCCAAAGCATGTTAGGAATGGTCGTAAATCATCCGGTTGAACATGAAGGAAGTGAAATACGATCCTTTATTTGCATATTTTACAACTTACTGCGGTGTAATGTTCTAAATGGTTTGATCTTTAAAGGAAGATCCGGTCCTACTTTATGGGTTAAAACCCTTACTATATATACCTTGGTTAAAACCAGTAGGCCAACAGAATATACGTTATTGTGCAGCCTTGATTCTAAATTGTGGTAGTATGTTTAACAAGGATTTTTAAATTACAAGTATCGCTAGACGCAAATATTTATATTGATGTCATACGGTATTCCAGATTTAAAGCATTAAAATGAACAAAGCAGTTCCTTTTCATAATAGAGGAGGCCGTATTCTGACTAAAAGTACATTAAGCGCTAATATATACATTTGAACCTTAATACTCTGCCACAGACAGGATAACGTAAATATCTCATCTAATTCCTATCTTTCTCCTTTTTTCCAGATGCCCCACCTGCGTTGACGGACCGCCGGTTCGGCTGCAGGATTTGGAGGATAGCGGCGGCACGTCGGTCCGGAGGCCAAGAATTCTCAAAAACTAATGTTGAATTATTCCGAAACTAATATTTAATGGTTGTGAAATGTCGAACTTGTCCCAAATCATGATTATAGTGGATTCCACAAATGGCAAATAAAATTATGAATGTTCGAAACACGAAAGTTGAAGGTTTCGCCGTAATATGACCTTTATCGACATATTTATATTCTTCCTTTGTGCATAAATTCTTTTCTTGGCGAACCTCTCTGTCTTTCAGCTCATCTAGTTTGGCTCGATTTCAGAGAATACACTCACTTTGGATGACTCGAAAAAAGGCGAGAAAAGAAGAAAGAAAGCATCTGTTGTTATTTTGCATAAGCTCGATCAAGTGGATGCAAGCGGCGACCCGACTAAAACTATTCTCAAGTCTTAATTGAATCCCATTCATAAATATTGTTGTTATTGTTACTAAAGAGTTCACTGTGTTTTGACTTAATGTTTTGGAACAAATTCTGACTGGTCTCTTTTTCCACAAAATTATACTCTCTTGCCTTAAAGCGATAAATAGTGTGCCTATATCACCCTGTAACTGACAGATATTTAACTAACTTCTCGAATCATCCATAATTCGTCTGTCTCTCCCATGAGACTAGAAAGCTAACGCTGATGTCTCGCCCTGACAAAAGAGATGCTTAATGCTCGTTGGCAGAAGACGACAATGAAATAAGCAGGAGCGGGGTCTAAAAATGAACTGTAAAAATGACTTTTCCCGACGAAAAATAAACTTTTATGCATGCAAACTGAAAAAATGGCTAGTAACGCGCGCTTGGTTATTGACTAATTATAATTTTCTTTGATATAATAATAATAAATAATAATAAACACACCCTTTTTCAGAGTTGGGCCATGCAGTGACATGCATGTAAGCAGCATGTTGATTGTTTGAGCATCTTCGCTGTTTCCCTCGTATGCTACTGTCCCAAAAGTGAACTCTCGCAAACGTGGGGGAAAAAGAGAAAGCTCGAGATAAAAACGTGCTTGACTGATTTTTACAATCCCTTAATAAGCGGCCGGTGTAAACAAACGAATGCATTAAGATGTGTATTGGACAGTAAACTCATTGTGTAGCAGTGCAGTGATAGTACATTAAACAGTTTAGGGGTCTTGTTTGAACATATTATCACATTATCACCGTTCGAGTGTTTATTTAACCAAACGTATTGCCTCACGAATTGCCTATTCAACGCTAAACTAAACCGGATTAAGCCACTAATTTACTCGTACAACAATGCCCGTCTCCGCTGAGCAAGAACGCGAGCACCACCTGCTGAACGCGAACCACGCGAGCTTCTTCGGCTCTCCCCCGCTCCTCTCGGCCTTCAACAGCCTCGACAATGACCTCGACCGCCTCTCCATGCTCTACAGCCTGCCCCTCGTGCAGGCCCTGTTCCGGAAGGAGAGTGCGACGGGGTCCGGTGCCGGGGGAAAGAGTCCGCATGAGTCCCGGCGGTGCCGGGAGCTTGGGAATGAGGCGTTCAAGGGAGGGAGGGATGAGGTGGCGCTGAGGCATTATCATGAGGCGGTGGCGAGTGCGCCGAGGGCGGTGGAGGAGGGTGGATTGGGTGGAAAGGTGTGTATATTTTGATATTATAACATGCTTTGCACTATGGGCTCTTAACATACGTTACACAATGGGCTGGTATCCGTATTAAATATTGCAACAATATTCACGTCCTAACTATCATAATTGGTGGTCAAATTGCAATAGTTTTTTATATCCATTAATCCTAATTACATGCAAGCAATAATAAGTTACTTTTTTTGGCAAAATTACAATTAAATTACTTTGTCTGTACAATGTAATTCATTACTTTTATAAATTACATCCAAAAAATAAGAAAATCTCGTTACAGTTACAGCTTTATGTAGTGGTAATTGTAATTTTCACTGACAAAATTACAATTTACGTACAATTACTTTAGCTTGAAAAATGTAATGAATTACATTTTCCTAAATTCTTAAAATTTCTGTAACTTTGCTACTTTTGAAAATTACTAGTAAGGCTTGCCTAATTATATCCCACTGTATATTGCAGTACTTTATTACAATTTTCCATGGTTATTGAATACTATATATTTTCTCATCTAGCCTGATGATCTCTCCCTGTTCCCTCTTGCCGTTGCCAACCGCTCCGCTGTTCTCTGCCGTCTCGGCCGCTGGTCACAAGCCCTTAAAGACGTCGACCTCGCACTCGGCTGCAGCGTCAAACACCCGAATCCGGACAAGCTCAACCAGAGGAGGAAGCAGTGTCAGGAAGAGATAGGAGAAAGTCAAGGACGGAAATGAAGGTAACGTATACGATATTTTTATTGTCCTACTTGTCGATGAATTATGATCATATTGATAATTTTCAACGGAGATTTAAATCTCTTTATTCCTGAAGCCGGTTTTCGTATAATTAACTTTTTGTGCTAATCCACCCGTAAATCGTGTTTAAAATCGTTTTAGTAGTAACTTTCGATCTCGAAATAAGATTTTAGCAAAATCAGCGAGAACGGAAACCGGCTTCTGACATAAAGAGGTTTATGAGTTATGAGTTATGACCTATGATGGGAATATTCCCCATCATAGGTTATGACATACAGTATATCAATTAACATGTTATTGAGGGCTGCTATTGTCGGAATTGTATGTTAACATAAAGTTGACTGGCCAATTCCTCTAGGTCCCACAAACCCCTTGTCCGACCTCCTCCTCAGCAAGTTTGAGCCCAATCCCCGCTTCCCCGGCCTCTCCAACGCCATCCGCATCGAGTCCGCGGACGGCCTCGGTCGCTTCGGGGTCGCCGTGAGGGACATCGACCCT
>LR137798.1:0-11613 GCA_900659605.1 Tisbe holothuriae | reverse complement strand
AAAAAAAGAAAACGCAGCAAGAAGAAGACCTCACTTAAGGTGCTGTGGAACATCTTCATCACAAAATCCACCCAAATTGGCCCCCTTCTTGGCCCTTCCTTATCATGGAAGGGTCAAGAAGGGGGCCGTTTTGCGTTTAGACACTTCAATATGCTTAAAATTTGGGACCTGCCAATCGGCCCCCTTCTTGGCCCTTTCTTAACAAAAAAATATAACGCAGCAAGAGGACCTCACTTAAGGTGCTGTGGAACATCTTCATTACAAAATACAACCAATTCTTGGCCCTTCCTTAACATGGAAGCCGATTCATATCATCACAGCCTGTGTCAGTCTCCCTACTTGCCGACAATGAGCACGGCCGAGGGCACCAACCCAAGGTCCTCCAGCGGCCGCTCATAGTCTTCGATCTCAAACACCTTCTTTGGGAAGGTGGTCATCATCTTGGTCGGCTCTTCGCCAGGCATGTCCTTGCGGTTAAGGCGCACATAGAGGCGGACTGCAGCCAGCGGCTCCCTGCTTTTGAAGGTCTGGACGAGTGCTGTGCCGTCCGTCAGGCGCAGCTGCAGACGGGTCTCGTCGTAGGCGCGGGCCGGTGCGGCGGGCTGCTGCACAGGTGCAGCGGAGGGGGGTGCGACCGTCTCACCGCGCTTCTCCGCCTCGCGCTCACGTCTGGCCCGTTTGTCTGCCTCGATCTGTGCGCGCACCCGCTCCTTTGCCGCCTTGGTCTCCAGCTTCTCCCGGCGCTGCTGCTCTGCGGCCTTGCGGATCTCCTGGTCGCGAAGCTCCTCCCTGAGCCCGCTGATGGCCTTGCCCTCCTTGACGCGCTTCATTTCCTTCTCCTGAAAGTATCGTATAATAACACTTTTCGTAATTTTTATCAAGAGAAAGAGAAACCGACGACTGTTTACAAAAAGTCGTTTTTTACACCGTTGTTTTCTTGAAAGTGAACATTTGAGATAATTTTGCAAATTTTGTTGTGCAAAAAATTGTATTTTAAAAGTGGACCTCCAGTCGCCTCCCCATATAGGAGTTACAATGGCTAATAACTTTTTTCTAGTGCATTTTATCAAGCTGCATATGACGCATAAAAACGTTTTCGGAGTATTGGAAATTTTTATGTCAAATGATAAAATTTACAAAAAATTTGAAGATGCATGCCCATATTTAGATGTATAAAGAGAGGTACATTTTCAGCGATTTACTTAATAGCTCAAATTTGAGAGTGCTGTAAATCCTACATTTTTGAACTTTTTCAATCTTTTATGACTTTTTGAACTAATCAGTGAAATTAAAGACATTTTTGCACATTTTACTTAGTCAATATATGTTTTTACAAGTCTTTCCATTTTTTTCAGTTTGGGAAGAAATTTAGGTCACATATTGCAAAAACACCCAGTATAGCTAGTATTTACCAAATAATTAAAATGTACTCCTTTGAAGTAAAGTTCCAAACCTCAGAAAACTTTTTTCACTTCATAAGAAAATTGATAAGATGCACCAGGAAAAAGTTATTAACAGTTGAAACTGGTCACTTGAAGAAGAAAAAAACGGTACTACTTAGTTAACTTACGTGCGCCTCCTTCTTTTCCCTCTCCTCGCGTTCCCTCCTCTTCTGCACCCGGAGCTCCTCCATCTTCTTGACCTTCACAGCCTTCTCCTCGGCAGTCAGCGGCTTGGGCGGCTCCTTCGGCTCTTCAGCCTGCGGGGGCGCGTCCAGATCGGCATCCTCATCGTCCTCCATCCCCTCTGGGTGGCTGAGGAGCCACTCCATGGCGGGTTCGACGCCCTTCCACTGCGTGGCTCCCAGTGCCTTCTTGGCGTGCGCCTCCGAGAAGCCCATCTCTTGGAGAGTCGTCAGGATGCCGCCAACGGTGTCGGACATGATGACACAGGTGGCAGGGAACGTCAGAGAGTTTAAAACGGTCAAGAAACGTCGGGGTTGTCGGGTTGAAAGGTGATGAAACGAGAGTCGGGAGTTCGTCCTGCAAATTTCGGTGCGGACTGCCGAGCCTGCCGACCATCGAAATAGGACAACAATGGAAGGGAATCTACACACAGACAGACACCACTGCTCTCTTTTCCCCTTTTTCTCTCAGCTCAGCTTTGTACTGACTGTCCCTTCTCCCCTTTATATCACCAAACCTATTTCTAAAAGAGCTCTTTTTACATGAGTGTTGTCACAACAATCATTTTTAGCGCAGCAACCTCTCCATATTTACTTAAACCTCCTTGCTGCCGACACTCTTTCCTTTTGACGAGGCGTTTGCGGCAAGACTGAGTGAAAGCGGAAATATTTGAATATTGAGGCATTTCAGAGAAGAAGAGACGAGTAATAAGAATACTGAGACACCACAATTCAGATTCTGTTAAAACATCACGGTGGTAGACAACTCTTTTTATATAAATTAATATTCTACTATTTTTGGCATGTTTCCTTTGTTATTAAACTATAACTACTCGACTCCGCAATCATAGCACCTAATCCTCTTCCACCATGTTATAATACCAGTGCTGGACCAGCCTCCCATCCTTGAGGTCGATCCCGTCATGCCCCTCGATCAGGTAGATGTCACGGCCATGGTGGCCGACATCACGGATCTGAACACGGAGCTCAATGGTAACGTGGATCTGGAGAGCAATAAAATGTTGAATATTGCTTATTAAACATGGACTAGTGTTCTACACTGTTAATGGTACAATTAAGATTTCAAAGCTTTTAAACGTACCACTACCACGAAATCTGCTCTGTCTCTGAGTGCTCTAGGCGGTCCTCGGCCATTAGTGAACCCGTCTTCGTAGTTGTTGGCAAGAATGTATCGTTTGCCTTCTAAAATCAAATGAAGTTTCAACATGGTTTCACAACGGCTGTAATATATTTGATAATCCATCTGCTATTTGGTAACAGCCCAACTTAACAACTCTACCAGTCACATGGCTTTCTATTGTAAAGGAATACCAAACTTACCTCCTGGCCATTCAAATAGATTTACATTAATTTTGATTTACTTGACGGTGGCAGCTTTGTCACATACACCCCGACCCCGGCCTTGGTGTCCAGCTGCCTATTAGTGGACGGCCTCACCCTCTGGCTGTTGGCAATACCCAGCACGCCACTGATATCCGTATAATGGTAGAAGGTGAATTCTTCTCTTGCGTTATTCATTGGAAGAGTTCAATGTCTCGAATGAGGAAAATTGAAGGCTTTCCTCGTTTTGGGCATGTTTAATTCACCAATTGTAGGCCTTTCGCAAGAAGTGTAATTGTTGGGATGGCTGGGAAAGTGAGAATAGCTTGCAATATTGATTTGCGTCTTGTCAGCTGTTTTAATGATTGTTAATAAAATTTGACAATTATGCACAATTATCAGGACATTTAAAGAATCAATTATTAAAATATATTGGCATTCATATACTTGTCAGACAGAATAAATGAATTTGCATTAAAATATGTTATTCTCATGACTGTGCCCTCAACAAATATTGATCAATATCAACATGTAACATACATACGTAGTTTTGACAGTTTTGCTCAATTAAATCAATAACACATTTTGAGCCTCAATGCATACCTTCATTACCTTGTTATATGTTCGCTTTCCTCTCTGAATAATATGTCGTAATTTAATGTTCCCCATTCGCCCAACCTAGTTTTTGACTTAATCGCGTTACTTGTCGGCTTCTCTAAATGAGCTTTTCAAGTTATAATACTACGTAATCTCTAGTATTTTTTCCTGATCACCTTAAAAGAGCAGCCATCTTTTACTTCTCGTTGCCTTTCCAGTTTCCAACAGCATTCGTTTGCTCTTTTCTCATTACACTCGATCCCATGCCTTGAGATAAAGCAGAGAACCAATAACCAATATGCGTATAAACTTAAGCTGATACCTCTTTGAGACCATGATTTAGCTTTAGGGCTGCGATCCAGTATTGCAGAACAACATATATTGCTTACTATGTAACCATGCAATGCAATAACATTAAACTTTCTAATTATGTAAAATATAATTATGTACTTACGGATTATTGACTTATTAATCACATGTATTATTTAACATTTTCTATGTCTATGTCTATAAATATGAAGTGTAAACAACAGATACACATAAAATCCTATTCAAAACCACTCCTTCTCTGTTGGTGAAAGTCTCTCTTCTCCCCTTTGCACTCTCACTCTCGATTTGGAGGGGGAGCAAAGTTGATCTCATGCATAATGAGGTTTTATGTGCCACACCACACGGTAGTCGTAGTAGTATCCTTGCCACTTCCTTATATGTCCTTTCAACTCTCTCTTCCGTATACGCATATTTGAAACCCCAGATTTCAACGGCGTATACATGATGATGTAGCTGCTCAGTTTTATCTCCGTTCTTGAGTGGCTCTTATTGGTATCGATATCCAAACATGGCCTCAGGCGGAGGAGGCTGCTCAAGAGGCTCCATCACAAGTTGTCGTATTTGCCTCCGGATGTGACAGTTAGTTAAAATATGCCTGCATATGGAGTAATATGATCTTGGCATATGTTATAAGCGTCATTATATGCAAATAGGGAAGTATAGATAAATTATAAAACATTTTAACTATTGCTCCATACATTCCTGTTCCGTACATTTAGTTTGCAGGGTCCACTCACCCGAGTAAAAAAGGTTGCAGAAACATAATTGCAAATATCCGCAGAAAAACAACTTGATCTGATGTTGGGGTGGTCAAAGAGAACAGAAAAAAAGGAAAAATACAGGCAATAAGAAGAATCCCCGGAAAAGGGCGAAAAGAAATGGGGAAAACTGTAGTTATGAAATATATTTTTTTGGCAAAAAGTAATACAATATGCATTTAGGCTTGAGAAAAGCTATTTTTAGGGTACTACATTAAAGTTTAAACCAATCAGGTTTTGTTTCGCCCTCTTCTGGAAATATTCTTCTTTCTTAAGTTTGAAAACACCCCAACTTTCCAAAAGTTGTTTTGATTACAGTGGTTTTGAGATATTCTATCTAATAATTCTGATTTTTACCTACTGTGACAAGAATCAGCTAATGGCGAATCGTAGAATTTAGCAATGTATTGACGCAAAACATACTCAAAGTGCGATCTATTAGTATTGTATTGCCTCTAGTTGTCCATTTTGGCTATACGAGGCCAGGCGTGATTGATGTGAGTGATTGATGCCTCCTTTGGCCATCTTGCAAAGTCAAGGCTGCTGAGTTGCTGACAATATCATCATCCTGCCTTTCATTTGTGTCCTTTAAACGACCGGAAAGAGTAAACACAGCGTCAGCTGACCTTGCCATTGATGATACAACTACCAGTGCAGTGTCTATAATGCTGAGATCAGAGAGTGCTGATGCATATGAAGAATAAATAAGAGAAGGAATCGGAGAAGAAGAGCCTATTGAGTCAAGCTGATCATCAATTATACTCAAGGATGAGGAGGACAGGGTTGCCATTATTAAGTGTGCTTTACTCACTAACACTCTACATATAAATACTAAAGTTTCAGTCATGTGGCATCCCTACACTACTAAGATAAGGCCAAGGTTCATTTTCACTCACCGGAAAGACAATTGACCCTCTACTACCGCCGCGCCGGTCATTTCCCCCCAAACCTTGCATAGATTATTCCGGACGTAGATTATGATGATGATGATACAATCTTAAAGCCATTTTCGGTTTTTAGAAGGCGAGCGAGCAGAAGGAGAAAGAAAGAGTTTCTAATGAGAAAATGAGAGGAAAGACAATGAAAGCTGGGTGGGAGGGAGGGGAGGGGAGAACCTTACACACATATACACTGGCAGGCTGAGCTGACTTTTAGCCCCATTGGCTCTGCTTTGTTGGAAGGGGCGGGAGGTTGTAGACATATGGTTGACAAGAAATAATTAATGTAATAAGAACATGGTATGGATAAATAGTTGATCTTTAACAAATATTTAGGATATTTTACTTGTTTTACTAAGCATGTGCTGTGCAATATCAGTATTATAAAATAATTTCCTTCCCTACTACAGCTCTTAACATGGCCAAATGGGCTTCTTCCTTCTCTTTTTCATATTCTTTATTTTGCATAGTAATGGGGTAAAAAAGGATTTACAGTTTTGCTTCTTCTGTACTAGTAATAGTGGAGAGAGAACTCTGCTATTATTACGCCCATGGGACCCAGATGGAAGGCAAAAATCTGAAGATGGGATTATTAGAAGAAGATTTTAGCCAAGATGGCGGACAGAACAGTCTCTTAGACGTTTAGAAAAAGGTACTTCCGTGAAGCAATGGCAATAAAAGTGTAATCATGCCCGCAATGTGTTCTCCCCGTACGCGCTGCAGTTTTGCAACGAGTTTTGGGTGTTCCAGTTACGTTTAGTGGAACTGGCAATGTATGGTGCTCTTATTTAAAGGCTGCATTATTATTGTTAGAGAGGCATTTGGAAAAATAACTGGGATAAATAGGGATGCCATATTGATGAAGTATGTGTTTAATTAAAAACAGGGAGTCATAGGGTATTCAAAATTATATATTTTTTATAGATTTACCAGGAGGAACCAATTTAAGTAGTGTCAATACCCAATGTCAACCCTTTCCAATAGAAGTCATCCTTAGTTATCACTGCAATTTATCTTGGCTGTCTCCAAGACATTAGCCTTATTTTTCCTCTAAAGCCTTTGGGACATACCAGAGCCCTCAACAGCTAACAAGGGGGAGGGAGAAGAATAACTTGGTCATTGTTTTTCCTTCTCAATTCCTTATTCCCCCTCCCCCAATCTTTCTTTATAATTTTATGTTGTCTTATGAACAGGCTGCCCTAGTTTTTCTAACCTGAAAATGTTGGTCAAATTAAATTGTCCTATCCCTCCTCTTCTGTCTTGTCAGCTCATTTGTAAAGTGTCTCCCTTTCATTCGAACTTCTATCTAAAGAAGTCATTGACTAAACAAGTGTACGCAGAAATGAGGCAGCACAAGCTTTCTTAATAATGATTGTATATTTCTGCTATTATTTTTCAGGGGGAATGTTCAATATCTAATGTGATTTGTCACTGTAAATACAATATTCGTAATACTGTTTAATCTATTAACTTTTTTTAATTGTTCTTCATACAATATTTCTCAGTTCACAAATCGGTTTTTTGGCTTTGTAGGGTATTTTATAACTTTAGACTTCTGCCTCACAAAAAGCTAAACTCAAAAATTGGTTTATTATTTTTTATAATTGACTGTGTTACATTGGCTGATTGGCCTTTTGGTGACCAAGGAAAAAAGCCTTCTTTTCTTTAATCTGTGGACATTCTTCAGGCAAAGCAGGGTGGCACTCAGTACAGTGGGCTTGCCTGCAGGGTTCCCAAATGAACCAAAAATTACCCAAATCAGCTGATGCCGATTTCCAATGTTCCATAGTCAATGTCTACACATTATACATCTCCTTGAGCGAGTATGTCATATTTCCACACTTACAATCTTGCTAAGATTATTGCAGAAAAACGATTACGAACGAGTCTCTTTTTGGCAGTTTTCTTCTTCTTCTCGCTTTGCAACAACGATCATCAAAGCTGCATTATCATTATCAAGTGTGTCACGGGGGAATAGATTGCACTATTATTAATGTTAGTATTTGCATAACTGCATATCAGCGTCATTTAAGAAGAAGAAGTGTCACATAAAATTCTGGCCTTCTTCTTCTTTATACAGTCCTTATAAAACAGTTCAATTGGCATTTATTTTGGCAATCTTGTTCGTTTATATTTAAGTAATTCTATTTTACTTTAGCAAATAAAAATTAGGATCAGCAGCTTTGAGCCGCAGCACCAAATATCGTAAATAAAAATGCATTCGAAAACTAGACTTGACCTTAACATGAGAACAACTGTTCATCCGGCACGCCCCTCGTGGCCCCATTATTGCCACTCCCACCATTATTGCCCCTCCCAAAAGTACTCGTCCCACTCAGCAGCTGCCTCTGCTGCTGCTGCATCCCGCCGTACTGAACCTGCAACTCCCTCTCCCTCTGCTGCAGCTGCTGCAGCTGTCGCCCCACATCCAGGTGCAGCACCTGCTGCTGCTGAGCCGGAGCAGCTGTCGTGGTCGGGCACAGATGCTGCTGCGCCATTGGGTCGGCGCAGCTGTTGGCGCCGTTGACCCGTCTGACTGAGCCTGGGGTGAGTGCTGAGCGGTCCTCGTCCATGGAGTAGTGGCCGACGCCGATCATGGAGTCCTCTAGTTGGAGGTGGCGGCGGAGTAGGAGGAGGACGAGGACAGCGAAGAGGCTGAGGATCACTAGGACACCACCTGAGAGTATAATAGAAACAGACATTAAGACTTTTCATTCACATTGGCTGAAATTGCTGACATACAAACAAAAATTTAAAACATGGCCCTAAGGAGACTAATACTGTACTCTAGTAAAGTTTCAAAATAATGACAATAGGCCAACCTGCCGGAACTATAATCTGCCGTGTCCTTCAACTCTGTGTGACATGTGCACAATGTACAAGGAAGACTCAGCTGGCTAAAGAAATTAATTGCTTTCTTCACCCCAATTTTTCGAAGGCTTTTTAATCACTTTCTGATCTGTTTATACGAACCCCGAAATAGTCTTTCCCTTCTTTTTGTGTGCATGTACAGTATATACTTGACATGTATACTTTCATTGCTGTCACAGCCTGACAGGGTTGCAATGAACAGGCATATCAACCATTTTAATAAGCATAATAGCTAAAAACTGGCAACCCTGCTATCATTGACACCCAATCTGTTGACACCGACCAGTAAAAAACAAGGAAGACAATATTTGACATATCCCTGCTTTTTGACACATTCTCCCATGGATAAAACCCGAAACATTCCTCCGTCTATTTACGGCCACTTCCTGTTTTCCCAACTCACCTATTACAACGGGCAGCACGGTGTCCGAGAACCAGTCCCCTTGCTGCATATGGTGCACCAGGTCACCAGAATGGGACAGGATATGCTGGTCATTGGGGTAGTAGTTGGCGGCTGATGATGAAGATGCCGGTAGCAGACCTTGGCTGGTCTTGTTCTCCAACAGGTCAATTATTGTGCTATTGCCATATTTCCTGAGGAACTCGAGTGAGTAGCAGTTGCCCACAAGTACATCCCATTCCCGGTCAATCCCCCGGCACCGGACAGTCCGACTACGATCCAAATTCGGCAGGAAGACATGTCCCAACGAGCAGGCATATTTTGCATGCGTATCATTCCTGTACTGAAGATATCCATCCCCAGGCTCAGGCTGTGTGGGGCAGCCCAGTGGCCAGAACTCTGCCAGGATGCCCCTCCTCGGGTAGATTGTCTTTGTCCTGATGTCCATCTTGACGTCGAGTGTGTGACCCTCGGACAGGAGCATGATGTCCTCGGAGGACTCGCCGCACATGCGGAGAAGGGTCTTGCCGCGCTCGCTCACGCTGATGGAGTCGGTGCATTCGGGGTCGCTGCTGGAGGCGCGTTCGCGGAGGCTGATGTCAAGGAATCTGGAAATAGAAGACACAAATGTATAATATTACATATAAATTCGATGCAAATATCTTCTGAGAGTATCGTTGCCTACGATATTTTTGAACTCATCGATACCAACATCTTACCTGAGTTGTATTCTTTGTCCCGGTGCTGCCCTCAAAGACCATTTGCAACGGCGACCTCCGACGTAGTATTTGGGATAGACAGGGCTCATCAGGAATTGACTCTGGCCATCGGGATCAGCCTTGACACGGACCTGAAAGCCAACGACATAGTATTCTGTATATCACTGAGTACACCGTAACTTGCCATAAATTGACTTACGGTCCAAAATTGTACATTTAATTTGATACACTTTGATGTAATATAGAGCTCTGTAAGGATGCAGATCTATTTTAAACCAGATTGTTGGCACCGCTATATCTGAGGATAATCGAACAAGAAGACTTACCTCCCTATCGCAGAATTTATGCGTCCGCTCTTGCGGCGCACATCTGTAGAAGATATCAATCAACCCAGAACCCCAATACCGCGCCGCAGGGTGATCCAGCACCAGGTTGAAGCTGCACTCCTCACCCTTACCCAGACCAGAGCAGCGGCCATTTAGCGCCTTCCGCAGGTCACGGGACGTCCGCGGCAGCCCCAGCAGCTGCGGGAAGAATGTGTCGCGGATGTGCGGGTTAGCCGCGGATTCGAGCGGCCCCAGCGGCCCATGGGAACAGTTCAATGCCAGCTCCGGTAGCGAGTAGAAGTTTGCATTCTCAATGACAATCGTCTCGTTAACATCCTGGAAAGAAAAGCCGGTTCATGTGCACAATAAGCACCCAGCTACAAATTACGAACCTTGCATAGCAGGACAATCTCATCATTCTGACAGCCTGCTGACCGGAAAAGCCGAGCTAGCTCAGCCGGGCCGAACTGTCGATGTCGGGCCTCAGCAGCGAGCCCGTCTGGCCCTCGGCTTATGAACGATGTGGCCGGTCTCGGGCTGGAGAGCGGTGGGGCAGCTGAGGCCGTCTCCTCAGTTGTGACAGCTGTCGTGTACATCCCATTGGAGTCTTCGCTCAGGAAGGAAGGGGGCGTGGCAAGGTAGGCTGCGGAGAGGGCGTGGCAGTGGATGGTCAGGAAGAGCCACAGTGTGTTTTGCATGTTGAGGCTTTTATTATGCCTCTTTTTTCAGGGTTTAAACATGCCTGCAATATGGAGAGAATAAGAAAAAGAAGGTTAAGGTTGGCAATTTGTAAGAATGCAAAGGAGGCTTATTTTAATGCTGTGCGGTCTGCAAGCATGAAAAACAGCGGCAGATTCTTTTCTCCGGGTTTCTTTTCTCTTATATCTCTCCCTTGGCTGTGCTAAAAGAAGAAGAATAGAGGGGAAGGTTGGCTGAATAGAGGGCAATAAAGGGCCAATAAGACCAAGACTCCGCTTGCTGCAAGAGTTAAACCTTGAACCGAGATTTTCTACACACACACAAGGCAAAGACTTAAAACAGGGGAACGTTTTGTAGGTGAATACCGGGGTTCAATTTGTAGGTCATATTAACCTCCTACTAGACCTTTTGAGTGAAGACAAATTGATTTTGAATATTGCATGTCGGTTGGGGGGAAACGGCTGAGTAGTATCTTGACGAGAGCATTTCTATCCTCAACAAAAGGCCTCTCGTTCTTCTTTTGTTATTTTTCCCATCTTTAAACAATCGTGAGCAACATTTTTCAGCTCTACTCATTCCTGAAGAAACATATATTTTGCCATCTTCAGAGCCTGACAAGAAAACTTTTCTCAAGAGGCTCTCGCATCTATTATGTCTAGTCGGAAGACGTTAAAACGCGAAATAACTCTTCAAGTCTTGAGTCTAAGAGCTTTAGAGAGGAGGAAGCGATGGGAAATGGGAGAATTTTGAGCCGCTGACACCAACGCAAAACCGAGACTCTCAGTAATAATATTATTTACAACCGAGATCATTAAATGAGTTTAGCGGTGGCAAAAACATCATATTTCTTGATAGCACTTTAGGTAGCCCACACCTAGTCCGACATGCTTAGTCCACTTTAGTCCGCAAATGGATAATCTGCATTAGGCCTATACCATTTTCAAGCCTCTGACCTTAGTCCGACACTGTTTTTCCCATCAGAACTAGTTCTACATGCTAATTTGACCTTA
>LR137797.1:17228-28498 GCA_900659605.1 Tisbe holothuriae | reverse complement strand
CCTCGAGAAGTCGATGGGCGAGCTGCAGAACATTGTCGACACGGAGGCGGACGCGCTCGGGGAGACGCCAGAGTTCGTGGAGGCGAAGAAGGTGCTCGAACTGGCTCAGGAGCAGCTCAAAGCGGAGTAGTTGGGACGATTGTGATAATATCAAAATGCATTAACAAAAGACACATGAAAATTAAGAAGAAGAACGAGTGAATATAAGAATTTGGTTGCATTTAATGAGCTTTCCTTTGTTTCTAACGACGGTTTTCCTCTTTTGCTTCAGGTCGTAGGTGAAGCGGTAAATAATCAATATAGTGGACGCTCCTCGCAGAATATCGATTAAATACACTTGAAGCAACGGTTGCACTTTAGATTGCTTTCATATAAAATATAGGATATTACAGTACTTGAGCCAGCTTAGCTATTAGATTTGAGTCACTATTGCAAATATAATACTTTAAAACATTTATTGAATATACGTAATAAATGCATTTGTCGAAATATTATATGAAGCTATTTTTCTGTTTACATTTACAACGGGAATTCCTGTCGAAGAACAGTTTCGCACTGCTTTCATTCATGTTCTGCTTTTGAGCGCGCTAGGAATGCGCATCTTATGAGCACTGCACTGCGAAGTCGTCAACTAAAGCCGCTCCCTCAAGGTGGGAGCGAAATGTTCAGAACAAGACCTTGAAGAGTGGCCAAAAACGTCTTGAACAAAACAGTGAACTCTTTTCTCAACAAATTAACACAAGACCTGTAAGAATAATTACATTGAAAAAGTATATTTCAATAAAATACAGTACAGTTTATTGTTCAACAGATTCATTATTTAAGGCCACGCCCATATTTCTCTATATATTTTCAGAATAATGTCAACCACCGAAGTCGCCAAAGAGCTGGCGTTCGGAGCCGTCGCCGGCCTGGTGGCCGGATACGCCTCCAAAAAGCTCAGCTCCGGCTTCATCGCTGGCGCATCAACTGCAGGCTTCCTCCTCCTCCGTGGCGCCATCTTTGACGGAGTCCACTTGGCAACCTGGTCCCCATTGGTCCAGGACGACCCCTCGTTCGCCAATCACATGCTTCGAAAGGCCCGCAAGGAGGCGATGAAACCGGCCAAGCGCACCGAGATCTTCTTCAAGGACAATGCTTTGGTGATTGGCGGGTTCGCTGGCGGGATCATCCTCGGCGCAAACTACTAGTGTACAAAAAAGGGGACGAAAAATAGTGCAACAAAGTGCAGTGATGGAAATTAACTTATTACGAAATGAACGTTTTAAATGATGTTTATGATTTCTCGACGTTTGTCCGGTACTGCTGCAGCTCGCTGTCCAGTTCCTTTGCTTTGAACTTGGTCGCCAGCCAGTTGTTCATCCCGCTCGGGTACTGGAACCGCTTGGTGGCCGGGTCCCGCTGATTCATCCCAGTGTGCGCAAACACCGCTTGATACTCGAAATCCTTGAAGCCGGACACCTTCCTGGCGGACACATTGATCTTCTTGAAATAGGACAGCTGCAGCGGACGCCATGCGCCAAACTTTTGCTTGTCCTTGATCCAGACGCGGGTGGTGAAGAGCACGCAGCGACTGCCGTTTTCGAGCTTGACGATTGCAAACGCGTCATTCTTCTCGTCGCAGAGCTCCCCGACTGTGTTGTAATCTTCCAAATCAAGACGGATGTTTTCCTTGACGGCCAGGCTGAGGGTTGTCTGTGCGGCGTGATTGGCAGCGGCCATGGACAGCTTCTCCTTAATGGCGACCTGCTTCGCCATGATCCGAGCGTCAATCTTCGGCGCTAGACGTCGCTCCTCCTCTTCCGACTTCATAATCATACCGCCGCATGAGTTGATCACCTGTCTGTAGATCTGAATCTTCTGCTCCTGCACCTCATGTCTCAGCAGCGGCGCCAGGTCCGACACCGCCCCATGCTTCCAAACGGACGTGGCGAGAAACGGAACCACGTGGTCGTCCTCAATAACGCACGCGTTGTAGATAACATGCTGGCCGACAGCCAGCACGTCGGAGATGGACTGCTCCTTGTCCGCCGCGCTGATGCCGTTCTCGACCATGAGGTCGAAGGTGTCGAACAGGCAGTATGTTGGGTAAGGGTTGCCGACAGGGCCGTGCACCAGGGCAAAGTTCTCGTTCAGGATCTCTTTGATGATGCCGGTGGCCTTGACGATGGGCATCAGCTGGCCGCGTTCCATGAGGCGGATCCGCTCTCGTGGCAGCAGCTGGCCTTCGTTGAAGAGTAGCGCGGCGTCGCTGAATCGCTGCATCCGCGTCTTGTCCAGGGCAGTCGCTAGCCGCTCGTACGGTTCAACGTCGAATCGGGGCGCGGTGTAACTGACAGACTGCGGGATCGGGCCTTCTACCTGGATCCCGTTAGACAGGGCCGAGTACGCGACCGAGAAGCCTGGCATGAGCGTGGCCGTGTACTTGATGATCACATCCGGAGCGCTGAGCATATCCACAAGCTCGCTCATATTTCTAAAGGGTTGGGCAAAGTTGAGATCTTGGACCTCAAAGTAGATGAACCGCCCGGTAATGGCAGTGTCCTCCAACACGCCGTTGACTGGCGTGATCAGTGACACGAACTTTGCCGTCCCGGTCGTCTTCTCCATTCGATACGTGCCCAGCTGGAGGGAAGTGCGCTTCGGCCGCTGACGCACGCTCTTGAAGAAGTTGACGCCAGTGTTCTGCAGCACCTCCTCAAACAGGCTGACCGCTTGCAGATACTTACCCCTCAGCTTATGCATGTCCTCAGATAGGAATGAGTCTGTGGTATACACGCTGACGGCAATGTAGGGCACCTGGTCGGACCAGGACATTCCCCGAACCTTCTTGATGTTGACCTTGACCGTGGCGTCGTTGCGGATGCCCTGGACTCTGGCCGGCTCCATGTTGCAGAAGTTGCTGTGGAAGTAGCAGATCTTGTTCCGGTCCGTCTCTGCTTGGAGCACGCCGCCGCAGACGAGCCCGTTCTCGATGAAAATCACCTTGACAATGGCGTCCACGGCGGACTCCAGGTCTGGGTCGCTGGCCGAGTCGACTGCGGGCTTTGGCGCAGGCGTCCGGATAGCGTTAGATGACCGTAGCACAGGCAGCGCGGGACCGACAGAGCCCAACACAGCCCTGTAGATATTGATCTTATCCATATGGACCTTTTCCTTGAGAATCGGTTTTGATGTGTTGACAGCCGGATTGCTGAGCCGGTCATCACTCGCCAGCCATATGGACGAGGCCAGGTATTGAATCTTGGCGGTGCAGTCCAGAAGTGTCGCGTGGAATCGGACCTTGGTATCGACCTGGACCACGTCCTGCAGCCGCTTCCCCTCCTTGGCGGCGGTCATGTTAGGATGCGTCCAGAAGTCGCATGTGTCGAACAGGGCCAAGCAGTTGGAGACACGCAGCAGGCCAAAGTTCTCGTCGAGGAGCTTGTACACGATGCCGTCCTGCCCCTGGAGGATGTCCTCGTACTCTTGTATTTCAGGCTCCGGTTGCAGCCATGGGTTTGGCATTGCAGGTGCCATTGCAGGGCCCGGTGCAAGAGCAGGGTTGCCATTATCAATAGAAAAAAGCTCATTGACATCATAGTATTTCTGTAGCAGTGAGTTGTCCGTCTCGTTGTTTGTAGGCAGCTTGGCCTGCTCTGGAAAGTCCTTCTTTGACCAGACAAGGCTTGCAAGATATTGAATCTGCTGCTGCTCATCAATCAGGTTGGCGTTCACCTGGACAACAGTTCCAGGCCGCAATGCGTAGGACAGACTGCACCCAGGTGGCAGGAGAGTGTGCGAACTCGTAAAGTAACACATCCATGTCTTGGTCAGGTTCTCCAGAATGCCAGAGTGATCCGTGAGCAGCTCCTTGACCAGTGCATTGGCATTGTTCAGCTGCTTAAACAGCTGCGGGTTGTTCATGGGTTTGACTGGTAGGTTGGCGTTGTACTGGTCGTTTGTTTTGCCGGCCAGGGCCTTGATTGGCGCCCTTTCTACGCTGATGTTCGCCATGAGGGTCTGGTCAATGTTTGGGTAGATGACGTCAGAGGTGAAGAGGAATCCGGCAAGCTTCTTGTTGAGGTTTGCCATGAGGGATTCTTGGAAGTAGATGGGAGTGAGGCGTTTGTTCTTGCCGTACATGCCGCGGCCAATCTCGCATCTGTAATGTTAAAATAATTGCTGTAAAAGAAAGTACTTTATAGTTTCTAAAGCACTAAAATGAGAAGCAACGCACTTTGAAACTTATTTCTGCAAGGTTTTGAGATTTTTTTGTTGAGTCTCCTCAAAAATTGTGCATGTGCGTCATAGAAGTACGATGAGCCTTTACAGGCCTCCCCTTCAGCAAGGAATTTTAAACGGGACTGAGAATTCTATACAGTAGAATAATGTCTCTTTTTAACTCTAATAATGAATATTTGTGTGCATTATTATGGTGGTATATATTAATAATTGTGGTAATAATATAAAGGTTAAGTGATTTTTCCCCCAATATTTCCATAAGGCCGAGGTTCTGTGATTATTTTTAAATCCACATGCTTTATGGAGGTTTACAACCAATCTGAGCATTCTGGCTGATTGCAAATCTGTTCTTTTTAGAACTTTAGTTTTGAACATCTGTGGGCATTTAAAGTTGATACACAAGGATGTTTGAATATAATGGATGCCGTACATATAACAGTGCAAAAGGCTGCGCAATTTTGCCCTGGTCAGGTTTCGTGACTAATAAATGAAGCTTCCGTGAGATTTTCTGTCACTCAGTGACGAGAAGTGGATCAGAATGCCCTCAGTCTAGCGTTTCAGGACTGCAGGCATGCCATTGTCCTTGAGATTGGCCAAAAGTCGAAGAGAATGCCTCATTTTTACTGGTTAACGTAACTGTAACTGTTTTTCTATTAACAGTTGTACTTTGTAGACACTACAGTTTAAAAATGAACAAGTATTTTAGAATGTTTTATAGGAACAATACACGATTTAAAACATTTGGCCCAATATCATTAACTCAAGTGGTGTCCCTAACTTACGAAAAAATGTCGGCCAACGGCTAAATATAATCTGAGGTTTGTTAACCAGTTGCTAATGAAGGACTAGCAAAACTATTAAAATTGCTCCAAATATAGGTCAAAAATTACTTTTTCAACTTTAGCTGCAATGATATATGCCATATTAAATTATTATATTATGCATTCTATGACTATATAAGGAGAATTTATGCGTCATAATGTGCAGTGGTAAATGTTGGGTTAACCTTTTTCTCAATTACTTTGGAAAAGAGGATGCCTCCTCGCACGCCAAAAATAACACGAGTGCACGCCAAAAGTAACACGAGCTCCTTCAAATGTGTCAGCTGACATTTTAGTCAGGGATCCATATTTTTCTTTCATCCAAGTTGATACATCATTAACTGAAGTGATAATAAAAAAGTTTTGCATGATTGATTCTTGCAAGTAGATTGGGGCAAGGCATTTGTTCTTGCTGTATATGGCGCAAATGATCTCACACATAAAAGTTTAAAATAAATGCTGTAATAGATTGCACTTTATAGTGTCTAAACCACTGACAATGGAAGCATCACACTTTGAAACTAATTTTTGCATAGCTAAGATATTTTTATTGAGTCTCCTAAAAAATGTGCATGTATGTCATAGAGATCAGACAAGCCTTTAGAGCTCTCCCCTCCAGCAAATCTATAAGAACTAATCCATGCAATCCACACAATTGAACAATGTCTATTCTTCACTAAAATACAGAATATTCGTGTCTATAATTAAGTTGGTAGATATAAAAAAATTTGGCAAGAATGAAAAAAATGCTGAGTGAAATTTTCCCGCAATTTCCGAGACACTGAGGTTCTGAGATTATTTTAAATGCACACATGCTTTATGGAGGTATATAAAAATCTGAGCATTCTGGCCGATGGCAAATCTGTTCCTTTTAGAACATTAGTATCAAATGTTTGTGTCGCAACTAAAGTTGGCATAATTAAAAATGGCGATTGATCCAGTAGACCTGTAAGAAAATGATTGAATTATTATATTATAAATGTCCTTACACGGTAGGTCCAAAGCAGGTTTTGGGCAACTGATCCTTGTTAAGTGAGACACAGATGGCTTGAAGTTCCAGCTTGCAGGGTTTGATGTCACAACCCTTGGCAACAATGATACTGCGGGCACTGAAGGTAACATGGCTACCCACTGCCGCCTGAAAAAAAGCTTGTATTTAATGCTAGAAATAATTTAAATTTCATAACAAGAATTCCATGAATATATATGGGATGAAAGATAGATAGACACATGAAAGCCTTGGTGCAGATAATTTATTGAAGCCAGATTGTTGAGGTGTTGGGAGGAGTGCGCATAAGGTTAAGCGCAAAGTTGTACAACTTAGCTCAGGAAATCTTCGGAGTAAGAATTAGTGACATGATTCCCAAGGGGACACCTGACTTTTTAAAATGATCTGTGTTTTTCCCCACAGTTGTACATGTAGATTTAAAAAGATTCAGAAAAGACTGTAGAACCTTTTTTATGTAAACTGTGGAATTTTATATCCATATGATAAAGGTAAGTTTTGATGGTATGTGACCAAGGCAGTTTAAAAGAGTAAATATGTAATAAGGGTCCTGTTCCAGGCCCCCAGGCTAATGTTTTAATTGAAATGGGGAAATTGAGACCATCTAAGTTTTCTTGCTCAAAACCTTGCTTGGTTTCTTCAGAATCTGGGTTACGGTTCCTTGTTTTTTCATCTTGTATTTACTCTGCCACTTTTTAGAAAAGATCTCCTTCTGAGAGTAACAGGGTAATCCTGGCACTAACTTAATTTTAAAACATAATTAAGAGTTCCATGAATAGCTGGAAAAGAAGATGGGTAACAAATCCTTGGTGCATACATTTTATTGAAGCCATGCGCCAGAAAGCTTAAGGCCTGGAAGGCTGATTAGGCAGGAAATTTGAATAAATAAGCGCAGAGCTCTAAAACTCTGCTCAGGAATACTTTGGAGTAAGTGACATGACATGCTTCCCCAGGGGACATTTAACTATTAAATATAACCTCGGCTTTGGATGTTCTTTAAACCACAGTTTAATAAGTAGATTCAGATATAGACTATAGTACCTTTTTATGCCAACAGGACAGTAGTGTTTAGTTATTTTCTTCATAAGGTAAAGGTAAGATTTGATGGTGCAAGACCAAGGCAGTTTTATTACGTGATACATGTACATATGATATACATAATACAGCCTTTTCAGGCACCTGACTTACTGAGGGCTACCTTTTCAGGCACCTGACTTACTGAGGGCTAATTTTTTAACTGAAAAAGGAGGAAATTGAATATATCTGATATCGGATTTTTTTTGCTCAAAACCTTGCTTGCGTTCAAAACCTTTTTTGCGTTCTTCAGAATCTGGGGTATGATTCCTATCTACAGTATCTGCACTTGCATCCTAGCATATTGTATGTGCTAATTTGTTGAATATATCCATATCTGTTATACTTACAATTTCTGCCAGCTTCTTGTTCCTAAAGAAAGGCTCTTCCACAGCCCTCTTTCCATCCTTCAGGAAGACATCATCCTTGTGGAACAGGACTCCAAACTTGCCCTCCGCCATGCCACCATACAGGACCTCCAGCAACCCGTACTGATCACTCTTGATCTCCTTCACCGTGGCCACGGCATGTTGCACCCTGTCAACATTAACATAGTCCAAGTCATGAACTGATGCATGGACAAGTGCAGAGTAGTCCAGTCCTTGTTGGAACTTTTCAAACTCCTGCATGACCCGGCCAGGGTTTGGGATGTGCAGCGGGGTCTCTGTCTTCTTGGGCCACATGGCGACCACGATCTTGTTGAAGCAGGGCAGGCCTCCGGCTGGGACTGGCACGCAACGGATGATCCAATCAGAGCCGGCCTGGGCGTACTGGACCAGAGACTGGTTGACCTGGACCAGGGGCACTGCTGGGCCGTAGGGATTTCCATTGGGGTCTCCTACGAAGACGGAACACTCGTGGAAGTATGCGGACTCCTTTCTGTCCCAGGACAGCCGATCTGAGCAGAGCTCCATAACGCCCGATTTCATGTTGATCATCTCTCTGATGATGGCGGGGCTCTCAGGTCCGACTGGGATGTTGACATCAGGCACCGATGGGACAGCTGCCGCTACAGGTGGTTGGGATTCCCTGTTAGACGGCGACCTGGAAGAACGCCTCCTTCTCGGAGGTGACCTCGTCCCTCTCTGAGGAGACCTCGTTCTTCTCGGAGGACTCCTGGTACGGCTTCGACGTCTCCGAATAGGACTCCTGCTGTTACGGCGGCGAGTCCTAGATGTAGACCTCGATCTCCGACGGCGATCCCGGCGTCCGGCGGATCTTGATCGTGACCTCCTGCGACTCCCACCGTGGCGGTCTCTGCTACGAGATCGGCTGCGGCGTCTCCGCGGCGGGGAGCGGGTTCCGCGGCTGCGGTGATCGCGGTCCTTCCGATCGCGGCTGTCCCGACTGCTACGGTGTTGTTGTGGCTCTTCTAACGGGTCGACGCCCTCATCATCATGCTGTGGTGGCATTGGAGGCATTCCTGGTGGTGGGAAGCCCGGTGGCATGCCCGGCGGCATGAGGTGTGGGTAGAATACGTTTCCGTGTCCCATGTTTGGTGGTGGAATCCCAGGAGGGGGTCCGCTGGGCGGAGGGTAGTACGGGTTGCCGCCGCCGCCCCCGGTGTGGTAAGGGTACGACATGCTGGTCTGGAAATGAAATAAACGGGTCCGAGGTGCGAGGGCCGGCTGGTGAGGGTCGTTCTGTAAGAGATAGAGACTGTGCCCGGGAGGAGGATCCACAAGTTGGCCAGGAATGAAGGAGTTCCGTTTTCACCAGTAAAACTTTTTTGTTGTTTCGTTCGCGTCGGCAACTCGCTCAACTCGGTAGCTGAGCAGAATCAGCTTTGGACTCGCTCAGCACACTGCACAGTGGACTCAGCCTGCAGCAGCAGCCAGCCGGGAAAGGGAGCTGAGAAGACTCAGGGGAAAGAAGCATAAAAGTTGAAACCGGTTTTATAGGAGTAAAAATATACTTTCAAAGTAATGAATAAAGTAAATTTGGAAATGTATCGAATGTATCATCGAAATTATTATAATTAAAGTGGTCCTTGTAGTTTAGTCTCGATTTATAATAGATCAAATGTTCCACAGTCTTCTTTTGGGTTTGGCATAAAAAGTTCTCAGTCTAGTCACCAGATTATGTACCCGCTTACATGTTGTTATGGAAAACATTTATATGGGTACTTTATATCATTCCTGTCATGTTATATTGATGATATGTAAATTAAATATATTTACAAATGCACATCCTTTTAATTTTTTAAGTAATCTTCATCCTCAGTTTGCATTGACTGTTTTCAAACTTGAAAGGCCTTCCGACTGAGTGAGTGAGTGAGTGTCTTTCTCTTCTCTTCTCTTCTCTTCTCATTTCTCATTTTCTCTGCTGAGAAATCTTTACTGCAGAGAGAAAGAAAGAGAAATAGAAATAGAGAAGCGGAGAGCCGGAGAGCCAGCCAGCCTTTGAACTGCCTTTCTTTTCCCTTCTCTGGCCTTTGCTGTTTCGCTGTCTCTTGTCTCGGTGTTTCCCCTGCACTCAATTGTAGATTTCAATGGAATATGAGGCAGTAGACGAGTAGCGGTAGCAGGCTCCACTAACAAGACCAAACGAAAGCGAAGCCTTGCAACGTTACAGTCAAGTGCATCGACCACAAAAGAGCCCGTCATGTCCTTCGGTCCCCGGCGTCCCGGCGGCCACCACGGCGCCGGTCCTCCCCCTCTGCACCAGCAGGGGCAGCTGGACGCCATGCAGAACATGCTTCACTTCTACAACGCTCACAATCACGGAGGAGGGTTCAGACAACAGCAACACCAACAGCAAGGGATCATGATGCAGCAGCCACAGAGGGCGTCTCAGGCACAGTATGCAGCGAGGCCTCCGGGTACGGAATGAATGCCTATATTATTCTAGCATACTCATAGTAAACTGTTACAGGTCCATGGCAAGCTGTGACGACCACCACGTCCCCCTCTGCCACTACGTTCGCCTTCGGAGTGACTCCCCCAACCAGCCAACCCCAGCAGTCCCAACAGACACCCCCAGCCAGCGGCGGCAACAACCGCAAGCGCAAGCACGCGCCCGCCCTGTCCAACCCCATGAGCGGTGCCGGCGGCGGACTCCGACTCACGCCCGCCCCCAAGAACGCCGTGGTCACGCTCAACGAGCTGAGGCCCGATCTGGATTACGCGACGGTGGCGCAGCATGGGCCGGTCCACATGCCCACATTTGTCATCCAGGTCGAGGTGAACGGGGAGTGCTTTAGGGGAGAGGGAAGGTGAGATGAACAAACAAATGATAAACTAGGCTTTGAGATATATTATATGAGAGTATTTCTTGTATACGTTGAGCTCTATGCAATAGCCCCAGTATGGAATCACTTGCTAATTATATCTTATAATCTAAATGTGTCATCATTAATATTAAGCTATACAATTTGTATAAGTACTGTTAACTACTGTCGGTCCTGCTTTGTTTACAAAGGCTCCCCGGTGCCATGTCCGGTCGTAGTCCTGTCCGCGAGGCAACACATTTAGTCCGACAGAAGTACATATTTAGTCCGAATGTGGCCTAGTATGCACTAGTCCGAACGCATGAGTATACCATTAGTCCGAATACATCTTAGGGGTGTTCACTAGACCGAACACAACAGTATACCACTAGTCCGAATCTGACATGGGGTACTCATTAGACCGACTACATTGTATACCATTAGTCCGAATCTGTTCTGAGGATGTTCACTAGTCCGAATCTGCCTTAAGGGTTCACTAGCCAGGCAGCCAGACATTTAGAGTAATAATTTAAGATTGCATTACTATTGCTGTTATAAGCTATAATACATTATATTCACAGAAATTAGAAGTAAATTCAATACCTATTCTAAAAAGCAATGTTAATAATAATACTTTGGGAATATAATACAGTATCATTACCTTTTTTACCTTTTTTATATTCATTACATTTTTTCATATTAGTAAAGTTCAGGCAATATATATATAATATATACATAAATATTATTTTATTACATTGACATTGACAGCTCTAATGCTGTATAATTATGTTAAGGTAAATTCCGTCTAAGACATTCCCCTGCTTTTGGACTTATTCTTTCCCTGCTGCACTGTCGGACTTATGCTTTCCCTGCTGCACTGTCGGACTTAAGCTTACTCTGCTGTCGGACTTATGCTTACCCTACTGTCGGACTAGTG
>LR137797.1:6627-17128 GCA_900659605.1 Tisbe holothuriae | reverse complement strand
ATGCTTTCCCTGCTGCACTGTCGGACTTAAGCTTACTCTGCTGTCGGACTTATGCTTACCCTACTGTCGGACTAGTGAAGTACTTGAAGGTAAAGTCGGACTATTGATGTACTGTGTAGTTCGGACTAATGCCATCCCTAGTTCGGACTAATGCCCGACCTGTCTGTTCGGACTAAATATGTACTTAGAGTCGGACTAAGTGGTGGACGTCCTGTCCGCGGCAGGCTGATAACAGCAGCCCACCCGGCATGGAACTACCCGCATGCATTATGGGAGCACTTTGATGCAAAGAAGGTCGACAGAAGGAGTCCAATAATATGTCGCATGACATGGCTTGATACGTAGAGAGCTATGATCCTGTGACCATGTAATGGTGAGTCCGTTGAGGTATAATCTAAGGGTATAAACCGTATAATGTTCAAGTGGTCTGCTTGAAAACCCTTTGCTTTTTGAGTAATTATAGCAGGGAAGGCTCATGTTCAGGAAATTAATAATTAATTTTTCTCAAGTGTCACGTATGCGTGTTAAGCTTATGCTATTTTTATGTTATAGAAATATATATTTTGCACTTAATATCGTGTCATAAGGCAAAGATTACTACATTCGAACTTGCATAAGGGCTAATTTAGACCTATTTTTAGCAAAGCACAGGTGAAGAATCGAAATCGGAAGATATTCTGGCATGAGAACCGCGAAGAATGTTCATTTTTATTATTTTAAGCATACTGTCGCTGCCATTGCATGTGTACTACTTTTATCAAATGTATGGCCAAATTTGAATGTATACAACTGTTTTGAGTATGTTATTTGCTATATTGTTTTATATTTATTAACACAACATCATACCACGCCACATATCAAACCCATTACTTCCTAAACACTAGAGCAAGCATTATTAGAAAGTACTTTTGAGAAATATAATTTTATCCCTGCAAATGTTAACTTGGAAATGCATTACAATATTTCATTATTTAATATTTGCTTGATACTTTACCAAAAGTAATCTAGTAATGCCTGCATCACATCAACTGTCCCAACATTATTTCAGCCATATTTCTTCTTCTTTCCCTCCCATCTTTTGCTCCCAAACTCGATAGGTCAAAGAAGGCCGCCAAACACGAGGCCGCGGCCGCCGCGCTCAAGAGCTTTGTCCAGTTCAAGAACGCCTACGAGGCTCAGCAGACGCTCAGGCATAAGAAGACGGCGCCCATTGACTTCACCTCAGATGAGGCGTTGCTGTCCGATGAGGGAGCTAAACAGGCAAGCATAAAAATACCAGTTGTTGTCATTTGAAGGTAATTTAGTAAAACATATATTTCAGGGCGCCCTTCTCAAGACGTTCGGAGAGGACGAGGATGAGAGTCAGCTACAGCGGCAGCAGCAAATGCAGCAGCAGCACGACAAGGCGGTGGTCATGATGATGGAGGGCGTGCCTGGGCACGAGGCGGGCTCTGTGCTCACCGAGGATTGCTTTGTCCCCATGACGAAAGGCGGCGGGGCTGCTGGGAATGGGAATAATGGTGGAGGCGGCAGTGCCAAGAAACCTGGCGTGGCGGCGATGAGGAAGGTGGCGAAATCGGAGGGAACATTTGAACCGTAAGTTAAAGTAAAGTAAAATCCTTTTATGTAATATGACACTCTATTGCCACAGATATATTTTACTACTTCTATTCTTAAGACTGATCTAAATATATTTTGAGTATTTTGCTGATCAGTTATTTTATAATATTCTAAATAATGTTTGTTTTCGTTTCCAGTCCGAATAAGAAGATGAAGGCCAACGCCACTCCCCTGCTCAACACCGACAAGAACCCCGTCATGCTGCTCAACGAGCTCCGCCCAGGCCTGGTCTACACCGTGAGCGAGTCGGGCGAGTCCCCCGTCACCAAGCGCTTCATCCAGACGGTCATCGTGGACGAGCAGACGTTCGAGGGCTCGGGCGCGAGCAAGAAGCTGGCCAAGCAGGCGGCGGCGCGCGCCACGCTGTCAAAGTTGTACAACATGACGTTTACGCCGCATATGCAGAGTCTGGTGGGCGGGGCTGGGTTGGAGTTGGGGCCGGTGTCCAGGGTGGGCGTGACGTTGCCAGGGGCGGAGGGGATTATGGAAGAGCTCGTGCCAGGTTAGTTTATATAATTTATGATCGTACGGATGGGTGAAGAGGACATGTAGCTTGTTTTCTGTTCTGGTTCTTGTATTTACTAGTCTAACATATAATTTTAAGAAGCGACTCTATTTTGCCCGCGTGGTAGTGACCTGAAAGTAAAAAGAACTCACCTGCGTTACTTTATCTAAGGAACTCACCTTTGAAGAACTTTACTTTCGGAAAAAGTTGCTTCATCTTCTTCACAACTTTAAGATTTCTTACCCCTCTCAACCCGAATATCGTATTTCAGGCACCTCCGTCCCTCGCTCCGAGTTCTCCCTCCCCCAGAGCGTGTCCGACCACATGGGCAAGCTGATCCTGGAGCGGTTCTCCACCCTCATGGAGGGCCACAACCAGCACAGCCGGCGGAAGGTGCTCGCCGGGATCGTGATGACGACGGACGCGGAGATGGAGCGCATGCGGATCATCTCTGTGTCCACGGGGACAAAGTGCGTCAATGGGGAGCACATGTCGGTCACGGGGAGCTCGCTTAACGGTGAGTCATTCGTTGTAATGACAAATGAGACTTGATGACATGGATAAGTACTTTGAAGTTGATTAGATTCTGGAGAATTATCTAAATTCAGGAAAGAGATAGTTGTTCTGAGTAATCAGTAATTATATTGCCTCATATTACGATTTTGATGAAGAACCTGTAATAATGATACTTTTACTTTTAAGTCGATTCATATCTGTAATAAGCTAGAGAAAGGGCTTTTCTAGCAATATCTCCGTAGTAATGCTTTAACATTGGTCTATTAGTTTTTCTCTCTGCCCAGCTTATCTTCCGACGTGTAAAGAAGGAAGTCATATATTATATACTCCTCATTTTTATATCTTCTCTCAGCATTCATAGACAGCTCGTAGTGTAGTAAGGAGACTTTCCCTTTTCCGTATATAATATTGGATATGTGGAAGTACTCTTCAACCGGCTCTTGTAGACGGTACAGCATGCATGCACGGAGGAATGCTTCTTAAATATTGTCAATGTCAAAAGAGCCTTCAAGAAAAAGTATATTTAGGGAAGAGACTTGAATGAATGACGTCGGGTCAAATATCACTTCCACTGAACCTTTCTCAATAATAATTTTGCAGTGTTGTTTCTATGCATGCTTATAAGCACAATTATGCCAATTAAGGTCAATTTGAGGTCATTTATAACAGGATACTGTTGATATTTTCAGATTGTCATGCCGAGATCATCAGCCGCCGTTGCCTTGTGGACTTCCTCTACGAGCAGCTGGAGAAGCTGGCATCATTCAACAAAGACAAAGAGGAGAGCAAAGACAAAGAAGAAAAGAATGGCTCGGAGGAGAGCTCCAAAGATGCTTCCGAGGAGACTGTTTCGGAAGACAAGTCCTCGGAGGAGAGCGGGGAGATCAAGGAGGACAAGGAGGCGCACTCGGAGGATGACAGGTCCATCTTTGAGAGGAGACCAAACGGACCGGGATACAAACTGCGGGTGAGTTTTTTAAGAACGAATATCTTTAAAACGTGTGGCAATTCCAGGATTTGAACCCCAGTCTCCTTGCTCCATTCGTCCACTAGCTTGAGACCTCGTTTATTCTACTTTCCGTTCTTGTTAGGACACAATATAATGAGATACAATCAGATTGGCCGCAAAAAAGGACCCACAAAAACAATGCGGATTGGCACGTCGGTCCCCAGGGGAATTGTGATTTATGGAGTTATAAAACCGGGTTTACTCCGATAATAACAAGACGTACAAATGCCTCCTTTCCTTGTTACCCGTCTCACATTTGTCAAGAGCTTAAAAAGTTAAGTTTTCTGCCGTGGAAGAAACGACACAAAAGCGCCCGAGGTGCCAACACGATTCCACAGAATGAACTTGAGCCTCCTCCTTTTTGCCTGGGGATCATGGCGGTGAAATGAGCTGTCGCTTCACTGCTTGCTCACAAGACGAAGACGTTAAAAGTGTTATAATGTTAACAGGCTTGACTGGTGGGACTCTTGGGAGAGACGAACAACGGCCGTCAGGCATTAAACTAGCTGAATAAGCCGCCGTCAGAAATTGTGTCAAATAGCTTCTTTTCTTACAACCCTTTCAGAAGATAGCCTTTTTGCCACTCTTGCTCCATATTATACGATATTTCCCCAACCAGGCTGGTACTAAAAATGTCCTAGATTGCCTTAGTTCATAATATTACAGCAAGCATGCCATGATGAAGCTTTCGGTCAAATGGATCCTATTTATTAATCGTCCTTCCCTCTCGGTGTTGACTCATCGGCGGTAGACGACGTCCTTCAACCAGCTATCTGCTGAGTCGCTGTCATGATGCATACATGACATAGAAGAGAGCAGCCTTGTTATTTGTACCCACCTTTCCATTGAGACTGTGATCATTTATGCCGATGAATGGTGTTGTGTACAAGAAGTAGAAAAGGAGGAGGAAAAGTAATTGCCAACAGCTCGGTTATCCTCCATTTTTTTGGACGGCTTCGCATGTCAGAATCAGAACAAGAATCCAAAGGGGGAAACTTTACAATTACCGATGGTACCTCTTTTTGTACCACTGTGTCACAGCCACCCGATGTATCTTTGTATTGCATTGTCAAGAACTAGAAAGAGAACATTAAACGCTTATGAAAGTTATGTACTCCTTGAACCTTTTGTAAGTTGTAATAATTTCAGGAGCACATCCGATTCCACCTGTACATCAACACCGCCCCGTGCGGCGACGCGCGCATCTTCTCCCCGCACGAGCCGTCCGCCCACTCCCCGGGCGACAACATCGACCGCCACCCGAACCGCAAAGCCCGCGGCCAGCTCCGCACCAAGATCGAGTCCGGCGAGGGCACCATCCCGGTCAAGTCCTCGGACGGCATCCAGACGTGGGACGGGGTCATGCAGGGCGCGCGGCTGCTCACAATGTCGTGCTCGGATAAGCTCGCCAGGTGGAATGTGCTGGGCATCCAGGGCGCGCTGCTGTCCCACCTCGTGGAGCCCATCTACCTGTACAGTCTGACGCTGGGCTCGCTCTTCCATCCGCATCACTTGTTCAGGGCGGTCTGTGGCCGGATTCAGGGCACGGTGGCTGGTCTGCCGCCGCCGTTTAGGCTCAATGTGCCGAGGTTGAACCTGCTGTCCGCGCCAGAGGTCCGCCAGCCGGGCAAGGCGCCAAACTACTCAGTGAACTGGACGACGGGGCGGAGCCAGCCGGAGATAATTGACGCTGTCAAAGGGAAGGAACAGGTGAGCCATCATTTTCTGGTATGCTACTGCACCTCTTCTAATAGGTTATTAAAGAGGGGCAGTAGCATAGCTCCTATCATCATAATCAACTACACAGAGGTTCATTTACTATTATTATACATTGTTTACAGACAAGCTCTCTCCTGGGAAAGGTAGTAACGGTTGCTTTCTTTTGTCACTAAAATTCTCCCTTCTCTTTCTTCTTCTTCATTTTGAAGGAGGAAGGAAGGGAGAGTTAAAAAGGTCAGGAAGCTGCAAATAGCCTCCGCTTTCTTTGTTTTAAAATATCACAGAAAAGGTTTCAGAGTTATAATTAGAACCGTAAAATATGCATCTGGAAGAGAGACTTCAGATTGCTATTATTCACAATTATTACCGCTTCTATTGCCGCGAGAGTTTGATAAGCTAGACTAACTTGACCTCTCCTGTCTCTCTATTTCCTACTTTTTGCTTCTCCTTCCCACAACTTTGCTTGATTAGATTGAAATTTGAATTTAAATTGAATTTTCATGCTGGGGCTCGGCTTTCCCCAGTAGTTGGCTGTAGTAGTGCATTTGTATTATTCCTGTTATATAACAACGACTCTCGTAAAAAAAGAGCTGAAAATTCACTTTTTTGCTTAATTGAGGGCATGTGATCTGCCCTGCTGCTGTTGGTGGAATGCAAAAAGAGTGGATTGAAATTCTTAGCCAGGGCCGAAAAGGACAAATTCAACTTTATGCTGGAGATTAAAGAATACAACTATAACATGGCTGCATAAAGTCAACTTAAGCCTGAAATGAATTACAACCCCGTGCAAAGATTTACAGGAAAGGGAAAGTACATATTACCAAAGAGTGTATGTGTCACAAAAACTTCTTGATATTTTACATAGCAATTTATGCTCATGAGAACAACATATTTTAGTTGCAAAACCCATGTTTAGCCCCCTAAAAGTTGCGAATTATCCCTAAACTCCATCTCTCACGGTCCCTCCTCCTTGTGATAGCCATCAGAAACACGGTGTCGCTTTGTTTTAGCCATTAAGCAGGAATTAGATCGGAGATATGATGACCGTGAACGCGCTTTTTCACCCTCCAGACCATTGATGTGCAATAATGCGAAATACGCCCGTGGATCTGCTAATTCATTCTCTCTTCCTCACTATACTACTACTACTAACAAGTTTCCACTGCTGCTTTTTGAGATTCTTCCACCGCCACTTTTTCGTCTTCCTTAACTTTGCTCAAAGGACATTTGCCATGGCATGAAACTATACATTTCCTGTTCTTCTAGGAGAAGGGCAACCCATCGAGACTGGCAAAGGGGACGTTCTTCCGCCGGTGGATGCGCCTCGTGCAGGACCCCGACATCAGCATGCGGTCCACGGATCTGCTCGCTGAGGACGACGATGCCAAGGTCGTCCGTGAGCTGAGGTCTGACCTCGTGCTGTACTGCGATGTCAAGAAGGCCGCCATCGACTTCCAGGCTGCCAAGGATCAGCTCTTCATCGCGTTTAAGAAGGCTGAGCTGGGCAACTGGGTGAAGAAACCCATGGAGCAGGACGAGTTTGCGTTGGAGTAAAAAAAGAATTCATGGCACAGGGGTTTCTGAGGCTATAACGTATGTCCAAAGTAGAATTTGCAGAATATAGGCAAGCTAATATGTTAAAGAATGTTACAAACTCAGTTGTAATCGAATAATTCTAAGAATAATCCCAATAAAAGAAGCATTATGGAATAAGAAAGACCCATATTAACACATTCAGAATATTGTTATAAGTTATAAATTGTTGTTCGTTAAAGAGAATAAAGTTCTTCAACCCAGAATATACACATTCCACGCAAAACGGCCTTCATTCTTTTAACGTCCGTCTCCTTTTTCCTTCCGTAAGGCCTGCCACTTTACATATGATAACATAGGTAAAACAAAGGTTCAGGGTTACTAGATTCTGCATCCTTGGGGCAAGTTTTTTTGGTTTGCTTTGTACTTACGCGGGAATATTATATATTTTGCGAACGTAGTTTGATTATTATTCTGGCTGTATCTTCTAAAATATCTCATAATATGGCAACCCTAACTGAGTGTCTCCACTTAGCAACCCTGTTCTCGTCTCGCCTCATTCCCTTTTGAGCTCTGATCAACTGCAGCTATTTTCTTCTTCTTCTTCAAATCGACTTTTAGTTTTCTTCAAAAACGACGGAAGAAAGAAGAAGAAAAGCTGCTTTAGATTTGTCCCTTGAAATTGTTTCTTAAGGCCAGCCAGACATGTGAGAGGAATCCTGACCTAGAAGACTTACGATAGGAAAGGACAAAAACAAAGGAATATACGATCCGAGAAAGCCCAATACTTTTTGCGCTGGGTTTATATTAGCAATGCATACATTAAAAGTAGGACGAGAAGACTATTTGCACATTGACTAATTAACGAATTCAGTACTTTCCTGCATTATTATAGCTCAACGTACACCCTACATTTGCAATGCATTGGTATAACTCTACTTTGAGATAGCAAGGACAACTTGAAGTTGTCTTTGCTTGTTGGTATTATGGAAATTTCTTAAAAACTAGACTAGCAGGCAATATGCCTGAGAGAGAGGAACAGACACTTTCTTTAATTGAAATGAAGTAGGAGAAGGAAAAGGAAAGCCTCATTTACATGTTTTGTTTGCCTCTTATCTAGTTTCCAATGCACTCGAATATCTCCCCTACTGTCCTTGCTACTGTCTCTCATAACAAAAAGATAAAGTGTGCTCAGGTGCAGTACATTTATAAAGGGTCAAGTCATACACATATGCTTATTATATGCTCTCATATCCCAACTGTTTCCACCCTACGTTACACATCTCTCAACATAACCTTTCAGCGCATACACTCCCAATTTTATTCCTTTCGGTATCCGCAGCTTCGAGTTCTTTTCTTCTTTTTTTCTGCATGCCGCTCGATCAGGCTCTGTGCCGTTCCTCCTCCTCCTCCCCGTGTGTCCTTATGCGATAGTCTGCTCATGAACAACGGATGCGAACGGGAGATAGAAAGGAGGCCAAGAGTTGACTTTAGCTCCCGCGACACCCGACGGTGGCTTTCCCCTCCTCCTTCTCCACAGGTGAGCTGCTGTTGCGCAGCTAAGTGAATGAAGTGTGTACACCGAGAAGAACTTTTTTTCATGCGCTACTCGAGACTTCATTTAGCTCGAAGCTCGCCCGTAGAAGAAGGTGCCGACGAGTGGCTCCTCCCAAGGATGCATGGCCTTCTTCTCCTCCCAGTCCATAGTCCCGAGTACTTTTTCATGTTTGAGATGTTATATAAAAGCCTGCCCGTAGCAGCATTCTTCCCCGTCTCCTTAAGATATGTCCTGCTTATTCTTTTCTGCTTCGGAGGCTTGCGCAGTCCTCGTCGTCTCATAGCTTGATGCACTCCTCCGAGTAGAAGAACTTCGGAGGGGGGTGGAGGTTACACGGTGATCAAGATTAAGGAAAAGAGACAGCAGCCGCCGCGGAGGACGCGCCCGGATTGATCTCCAAAGGACAATCAGCCGTATTCTCTATATGTAGCAGACTTTAGTAGTAATAGTAGTAGAATACCCTATAGGTGGGCCACACCGTTGTATTTATTTCACGGCCAGCCTTGTGTTTGTCCCTCCAGCCAGCTGTCAGCCTGATCATTTTCATTCCTTTAACCCGTGCTGGAGTCTGAGTGAGACAGTGAAGCCGTTAGCAGCCTTAGTGGGGTGTATGATTCAAGAGCATAATTGTCATTAAACGTTGTTGTTGTGCTTTGTGGGACTTTTATAGAAGACTTTGCGCTTCGAGTGAGTGCTAGCACTTGACGCCTGTGGGCCCCCTTTTCCTCCCGAGCTGCCATGTTGACCATGGCGGCTCCTGGGCGGAGATGTATGTGATTTTCCCAGCCGCCGACGTGGTCGAGGAATCCTACTTCTCTCTCGTCGCGCAGGAGCAGAGCGAAGCCAGCCCAACTGGCCTCACCACAACATCACACCGCGCCGACCTGCACGAGGCGGAGGCGGAGGCCAAGTCGAAGGCGGAGCTGCAGTTCTACCAGCAACAACAGGCGTTCCAGATCCAGTTCCAGCAGCAGCAGCAACAGCTGCTGCAGATAAAGCAACAGGGCAGACTCCCTGGTCCAGTCTTCCACTCCACGGACAGAGAACAGAAGCAGGCTAAGCGGAAAATCAGTCAGGCAAACCAGCAACAACTCGAGTTCACCCAGGGTGCATCAGTCAGCTTCAAAACCAGTCACAAGGTCCCGTTAACAGACGCTGAAGCGTCGGACATCGACACAGCGCTCTACAACAGTCTACACGTACCCAACCGCAGCGGACGTGGCGCGCCGCTTCCACTACCACCACCGTCGCCTACAACAACAACCGTCGACGGGGCTCAGCAGCAGCAGCAGCCACTCCACAACGGCGGCGACGACCACGACAGCCCGTTCCCAGGCGGACTCGTGCCTGAGTTACATGTGGAATACGAGTACACTGGAAAGGTGAGCCGCACGCTGAGGATGTCCTTTAGCGGCGGCCACAACTCAGCCAATGCAGCAGCGGGGGCAGCGAGCGGGGGTGGGGGTGGCAGTAATGCTCAGCAGGGGCAGCAGCTGGGCCAGCAGGCGGCGGTGAGGGATCTGGTGCATCCGACGCTCACCGAGCCGCTCAAGCAGCAGCAGCAGACCACATTCAGGCTCGTCAAATCAGGTAGGAATGTGAAAATCAAGACCGATTTGCAAATATCAGCATCGGCCAGAGAAATGCTGATAATGCATCATTTGTTATTTCTTTTCTTCTTCTTCTTCATTTGCGGCCTGCAACTGGACCATATGATATAAGAAGAAAAATCTTTCGGGATGAAGTTCAGAATCTTCCCATTTTTGCAATGTTCAAGTTCAAGTGTCTTTGCGAGGTCGGCGGCAAAGAAGTCTAAAAAGTCTTCAAGGACTTAGAAAGTATTAAGAAGAAGAGCTCTCTTCTCCTCCTCCTTCAGCTTTATACTCCCGAATCGAAATTTAATGCCCGTTTTCATGCCCCAGATGGGCCAAAAAGAGAAGAAGGGAGAAGATATCTTCTTGTTGAGGACGACACAAAGCAGCATACGCGATGTATTACTAATGAGAAAAAAGGGAAATACAGGGTGGTTGATTTTTAATGA
>LR137794.1:0-10295 GCA_900659605.1 Tisbe holothuriae | reverse complement strand
TGCGTAAGATGATAGTCGAATTGCAGCTTTTTCTGACTCTAGCATAGTTCTCTGTTGGTGCACGGTGCATCCAAACAGTACTAAAATATACTTTTTATATATGTATATAGTTAAAAAATCACTCTATGTAATTAAAACTAAAATTATGAGCATAACTAAATTGTTTTTGATGAAACATTCTAAAACTTGCATTTTTTTCAAATGGACTGAGAATGGAACATTTAATAGAGAGCCCCAAAATAGGGATGCAAAGCAAAATGAAAGTATAAAAAAATGCCGAATAAATTTTGATCCCTCTTAGTGTCCACTCTGGCCCTTGACACTACTCACGACTTCCATGACAGCTCATTCCTCGATATCTCTGGCGACCAGTGCGCCTCTTTCCGTTTCGATGCTAGTGCGGTTGCCGCTGATTTTTCACCGAGCTTCAGAAATATGAGAAAGTACACGCTGGCGTTCCAACAGGAGAAACGCGCGGACTGTGCAACGCCTGGATTTAACATTACCTTCACTGTAAGTTAGATATTTAAGCCTTTTATTGTGCGTTAGATTTTATTATAGCGGCATGCCTACATTACCCAGAGTAAGGATAACTCAGACATGCAGTCAGGAGTCTTTTTCTGCTTTACTGTAGCCTGAGTTCAACTATCGAAAAGGTTAAAACATTTCCATAGGCCGCTCCCAGACTGACCAATTTTGCAAAAAAAACTGCGCGCCTTTTTTACATTTATGCCGTCCTTTTTTGCGTTTCTGCCGACAGTTTTTCTAGTTCGGCCTAGGGTCGCTAAATTTATATTTAGCATTTGAAACGTTTATATTGGGTAGCGCGAATTTCTGTCCCTCTACTGAGAAGTTTCGTGGCTAATTCAGGCAAATGTTGTGTCGAAGGGACAGAGACACAAGAGAAGATGAGCAGACTCAGCAGTCACTGAGGACTTTTACTGGCTGAGGGGTGACTGGCCCAAATCCGTCTCTTTCTTTCTGCGGGGGACAAAAAATAAGGGACTCCCGTTAAAAGGATTGGCATAAGCCCACATAATAAACCCATTCAGCTATCAAGTCAAAGGACCACTTAAAGCTGGCTTAAGTCCTCCCTTTTTAATATATGTAGTAGACTCAGGAGCCCACACCCGGAGGCATGCAGTACAGGCTAATATTATCAATGCATTTGAAGTAACGTTTTGAAGATGTTTTGAAGTTTACGTACATTTGTCAAATGTTTTACTTAATAATTAGTCAATGGCGTTTGCTGAAGCTTCATCCTCTCCGATCGTTTGTGACAAAGGCAAAATAATCATCCGGGACTTTTACATCTGCGATGAGAGTGGAACCTTGACCGAGTATTGCCCAAAGACAGTCGGTGATTTAAGTAAGATCAAGATGCAGAATTTGAAGAATGATTCATTGGTGTCTTGTCTTGACACTGCTTTCGTTAAAGGCCTCTCACATACTGTCATTTAGAAGGTTAATGTGTCTATGGGTGTGTTCTTTGTTCAAAGCAGATAATATATTTTAAAGAAATTTCTTGGCTAAATTAGACACATTCAGTTTTTATACTCCGTTTTACATATATTTAACTGGGGATTTGAGCGGGTTCCTTAATTTTTTAGACACAATTCCTGGTCCGTACCAGACCGATCCAGGTTCCACAAAGCTAATCTTGAGAGCTGAGTTCATGCAAGATTTCTCAACGTACAATCAATTCTCGTTTGAAGGAGATGTCTGTGCAGTATGTGTGGATCCCCGTAAGGTATTGGTCGTTGTTGGAGGAACTGCAGATGGAGCTCTCGTCACAGGAGCCAACATAATGGAGACGATCAATCTGAACACAGGCATGGCATGTACGGTAAGAACAAGGCTAATTATAGCCTGTACCTCTGCAATACTAAGAAGAACTCATTATCCATACTTCATTTTATTTTTGCTCATATTTTTTACTCAGCTTCCAAATATTGACCAGCATCATAAAAAATGGCATAAAATTCATGATTTAGCATAACCTCAAAGGTGCTTGCCCTACATATTAAAAAAACAAAAAAATGAATTATTGAATTATTAAGAATTATTTTTGGTAAATACCTTTGCATAATATTTGACATTTATTTGTTATGATGCTGGTCAACTTTTTTAATAAAAAATTTGCCAGTTACATGTGGTGTCACCGACATTTGCTCCTGGAATCCGAGAGTCTGCCGGCGCTGTAATAGGCGGCGTCCCTGTCATGGTCGCTGGTAAGCTCGACACGAATGAGGACAGGACGGCCAACGTCTATCAGGTGTGTATTGCCACATTTACTCTTCTAAGAATAATGAAGTTAAAAGGGGGGACGTGGTAGCCGTGATCGCAAGTTGCTTGACTCCGACCCAGAAGGTCGTGGGTTTGAATCCCCCCAGTGACATGATGATGAAAAATTACGATCACAGCGGAGCTATTGCAATGAACCTGAAAAGGTAGTGCCCTAAAGTATATAAAGAGGGATGCATAGATAAAAAAATATTTAAAAATTTAAGTTAAACTTTGTTTTAGTTCTCTTCCTCTGCCACTTGGCTTACGACCGCCATCTTTCCCTCAGGCACAGTGGCCTTCAGCGATCCCGGACTCACGCTTTTACCCGACGGTCGCGCTCTTCTCACTGGCGGAGGACTTAAGAACGATCCAAAGCAGTCAAAGCAAACCTTCTATCTAACAGAGAGCGGAGGGTCTGTAACTGCCACAGCTGGGCCAATGCTCCCGGTTAAATCCGCCAGTCACTGTGCCGTTCAGTAAGTAAACATGTTCTGCAGTGCATAATCAAATTTACGACAACTAAGCTTCTAGGTTGGAAGCCAACAAAATCATCCTTGTTGGCGGTAACCCAAACAAAGATCGAATTGTTGAGTACGATATTTCGGGAGATCCTTTTACTGGGACAGTCATTGGCCCAGCACCGTCCGGGGAGGACAGGTTCAGGCACATGTGCGGAGTGGTGGACAAGACCGACGGATCAAAGGTGAAATGAATTGATGTATGAAGATATGGTATAATCAAGTAATTGGGGGGACGTGGTAGCCGTGATTATAAGTCGCTCATCCCTGCGGCCCAGGAGGTTGCAGGTTCAAATCCCCCCTGCGGCTCTTGAGCTTTCATGGCATGTCTGGTGAATGAACCAAAAGGTAGTGCCCTGGGTAACACCACGGATGATTCAGCAAACTTTAAGAAAAAATCAAGTAAGTATCTATACTTCTACTAGAACTACTCGTTATAATGTATGAGTATCCGTTTTTATGTCGCTATTTACACAGTCATGTACGCCGTAGGACGGCATTTTGTATCATTGATTGTGAATCCCCAATAACTTCGATTTTTGTCCAAAAGTATAAAACGTCAAAGTTGACCTCTCACAAATCACTGTCTTACAGGATCTCGTGATAACTGGAGGCCTGCAAAGCAAGGTTTCAAAGACAGCCACCGATGTCTACAACACAGTAAATAAATGGAGAGCAGGCACGCCATTGCCAGTTGCTCTGCATGGGGCAGAGACCGTTCAGAATAGGTGATTACAATTATTATAGTACTTTTGAGCAAATAGTACCGAGAACTGTGTCCGTGTCAGCTGATTTTTAGTTATATTCTGTCCTCCTTGACTCGGCTTTCCTGGCAATCTTGGGAAGAGGAGAATAAAACTCAGCACAGCAGTATTCTCTGTACTATGTGTTCAAAAGTACTATAATTACAATTACTTTCAATGTGTGCCAACTTACAATACAACAAATGCCCTTCTTGTTTCAGTGACGGCTCGTTCTACCTGATTGGCGGAGGCACCCAAACAGGCGGTGATACGGTGACCTACAGCAACACCATCTACAAATACGACCCTCTGGGCAATGGTGGGGTCGGTGACTGGGATCCAATGACGGGAATGACGATTGATGTAGGGAGGCAGTTCCATACTGCGTTTATTACAGATTCAGACGTGGTGCCATGTGATTAGAAACTAATATTGGACCCACGCATGAGAGGTTAAGAGAGACTGAGGCTATTGAAACTAGTGTGTGTCATCTTCTTACATAGTTTATAAGTTGCTTTGAATGAAGAGAGTATGACTGGCTGTTCTAGTTTTTCAACTTTGTGATATAGTGTAAGTTATAATAATATAAGATGGTAGAGATGGTAGAACAGCTAACTATAAGTAATGTTGAACAAAATGCTTTTTTACTAGAATGCAAACTCTTTTTTCAAACAACAAATAGTCCACCCTTGGTTTTTTTAAATGGATTCATAGTTAAGGGTCAGAAAATAATTAGGAATAAAGTAACTTTACATCAGTAAGATTTCAGTTAGAATTAAGTTCCCAAGTGGCTCTAGAATGATAAATTATTTGGCATTTGTTGATTTAACAGTTCTTATATGATAGTTTTAAGTCAATTTTATGTTACTTTTAAGTCAAATTTATGTTAGTATTATGTCATTTTTATGATAATTTTAAGTCCATTATTTTTTATGTTTGTTTTAAGTCCATATTATGTTAGCTTTAAGCCAATTTTTTTATGTTAGTTTTAAGTCCATTTTATGTTAGTTTTAAGTCAATTTTATGTGTTAATTTTAAGTACATGTTATGTTAGTTTTAAGTCCATTTTATGTTTGTTTTAAGTCCATATTATGTTAGCTTTAAGTCAAATTTATGTTAATATTAATTCCATTTCATGTTAGTTTTAAGTCAATTTATGTTAGTTTTAATTCCATTTTATGTTAGCTTTAAGTCCATTTTATGTTAGTTTTAAGTCCTTTTATGTTAGTTTTAAGTCAATTTTATGTTAGTTTTAAGTCCATTTTATGTTAGTTTTAAGTCAATTTTATGTTAGTTTTAAGTCCATTTTATGTTAATTTTAAATACATGTTATGTTAGTTTTAAGTCCATTTTATGTTAGCTTTAAGTCAAATTTTATGTTAGTATTAAGTCAATTTTATGTTAGTTTTAAGGTAATTTTATGTTAGTATTAAGTCAATTTTATGTTAGTTTTTAGGCCAATCAATAAAGAATAAAAATGAGGATGAAAAATGTCAAAGAAATTCTTCTATTTTAAATTAGTATACCTCTATTCTGAATGGCCCAATATTCAGCCCTTTTTCTTATATGTATTCGTAACATTATGTAATCATTACTAACATGTCTAATTAAAAAGTAATTATTCATTATTATTAATGCTGTGACTGTTGCATATACAATCAGTTCATAGCATTTAAGTGATCCCTCCAATCTAGTAACACGTGTTATTGTTGATTGTTAAAGAATATATAGTGAAAATAAGAGTGTAAAATATACAGTATTTCGAATGGTTAACATTACAATACAACTGAAAATTATCATTGTACGAGAGCATAGAGTTATTGGTACTTGTACGAATATATACTACAACATATCTGAAAATTAAGTTGCAGCTTTAAAGCCGTTTCAACATTAAAGGATTTTTAAACACAACTTTAAAGCACTACCATTATTAAATTGGAGTTTTGAGAAATTGACCAAGATTTAGAAATTGTGCTTATGGTATCGCATATTAATGATTTTACCGAGTATTCTCTTATTATGTACGATAGTTTAAGATTTTAACGGGAATTCATAGTAACAACGGTTTGCCCAGGTCATACTTATTAGAGCAAATTGCAAAGACTATAAAATTGAAGTAGCAGTTTAGCCAAGATGTCGTAAGAGTTCTTAAAAGCTTTCTTGCATAATACGCAAAACGTAGACATGGACACATTGCACATTTTGCACTTTTATAAGATATATTCGTAGACTCATTTGCATCAAAACTCAAAAGGATAATTAACGACCTTAGGTAATTGTACAATGTTTAATAGCTGGGAATCCCAACATCTGGGCAAACCCACATCATAATATGTAAACATACACCATTGTACATGAGCTAGTCATGCAACAAACAACGCATTCAGGTCAGAGTAGACATGCATGTAACATTTATCATGTTACACTTTTGACCTTAAGTGTGCGATTAGACGTTATAATGAACAAGATACACAAGAAAGGTCAACACGTTGCATTTTTTATCATGTTAAACGCTCGGCAACAAACGAATTATGTTATTAAATGTCGACTATAAAAAGCATGATCATTTGTGAGGAAATTAACAGTTCGAGATCTTCACTCAGGTAAGCAATAAGAACTACAAACATAAAACTTTGAAAACTTCAAATTAATCCCCAAAATATGCCTTAAAACACCTTCTCAAGCATTTACATTCCACTTTTAGTTGTTCCCTCAGCTTGCATCATGTTCAAATTCGCCCTCGTCCTCCTCGCCGTCGTCGCCGCCTCCCAGGGCAAGATGAGGAAGTACCAGCTTCCCGCCAACCTGGCCAACAAGGCTGAGTTCCGCCACTCCCCAGTGGAGGACGACAGCAAGATTGTTGGGGGCACAGATGCTGCAAGGAATGAATTCCCATGGCAGGTAGGGTACATTAATCAAATATACATACTTCAGCTTGAACAACAAATAGACCTTACATCTAGAGGTACTCTTTGAAGTTTCAACTATTCTCTACATTCAGATATATTATATATTCTGCTGGATGGGGCTCTCTGTAGCTTCTCTACGCCCCTCTTCCCCTCTTAATTGCTAAGTTTTGATCCTTTTTTGGTTAATTATTGGAGCAAGGCTAAAACTAAAATGCATACCTACAACTCGAACGTACGCATTATTAAGGGTATAGAGACCAAAAAAGAGACCAAAAATGCTTCTGAAGTTAAAACGAACTTGTGTGTGTTAAGTCTGAAAATAGTAGATAAATAGAATATGCATTTCTCGTTTTGCAACAGGTATCCATGCAACGTGTTGCCTTTTCTGGAGTAAATGCCCAGTACTGTGGTGGATCCATTGTTGATGAAAACACCATCCTCTGCGCCGCCCACTGCTGCCAGGTAGATGTTACTGACTTTGAGATTGTTGCTGGAGAGTACACACTCTCAGAGGACGATGGAACTGAGCAAAGGGTTGCCATCAGTGCACTTAATCCCCATGAGGACTATGCCAGACTCACATTTGAGAATGACATCTGCCTCATCCAGCTTGCTGGCACTATTGACATCAATGGGGAGTCTGCCAGTAAAACCACCCTGCCTGAGCAGAGTGCTGAGTATGATGAGGGTACCATGGCCACAGTGACTGGATGGGGAACCCTCTCATCTGGTGGTGAGATCTCTAACACTCTGCAGAAGGTCGAGGTTCCCATTGTGTCTGATGCCCAGTGCAATGAGGGATATGGAGCTGGTTCTGTCTATGATTCCATGATCTGTGCTGGTGATTATGCCAATGGTGGTATTGACTCCTGCCAGGGTGATTCTGGTGGACCGATGATCTGTGAGCAGGATGGTGCTCAGTGTGGTATTGTCTCTTGGGGATATGGATGTGCTGTTGCTGGATATCCCGGTGTCTACACTCAGGTGTCCTACTTTGTTGACTGGATTAATGAAAACAACCAGTAAAATGGTTCTGATTACCTGATTGGATAGATAATAAAGGCATTGAATTAATATTGACTAAGTTTATCAATATAATCTGGCAATATTTACAAGGGCAGGATTGACTCTTACTGATGATATGAAAGCAAGACCCAATTGTCCATTATGCTCGATTTGGTATTGCCTTCTGTGGTACCATCATCATCAATTTACGCAATCAATTAAGAATAAGGATTTTTCTTTGTTGCTTTCTTTGATCAATGAGTCACCAATAATTTCATAACAATTCCGGAGAAATGTCACCATTATTGAATAATACTGTATAATTTTCTTGTTTTCCCAAAATAAATTTGAATATCCCAGTAAAGCTCACATAATTCCAAATTCGACTATTTAAATTAGGCTAAGAACAAGCAGAGTTAATGAAATATGCCAATTTATATTTAGTACCCAATTATTTTCTGCAAAATTATAATTTCAACATCTGGTGCCAATTTAAACTCATGAAGAGTGGTTTTAAAAATTGAATTTAGAGCTAAATTGATTTTCTTCTTTGAACTTTAATTTCTGATCCTCCTGTCCTTTCCACCATCATTGAACATCCAATTTTCCAGATAAGACATTGAATTTGGGAAATCCTTCTCCTGGAACCAGGCCAGGCCACCCTCAACATTAACGATTGTCACCGTAAAGGGAGCTGGCAGGGTGGCTGGTGTTGGAGTAATCTGAATGTAGACCTTGGATCCGGCAATGCCAGGCATGGTCAAAAAGTCTGAAATAGGATTCAATAGGGCATAGCTGCATTTTTGAGTGTGCCTCTGCAATAAAATTAATTTAAGCTCCGTTTTCAATTAAATTGAATTAAATTTACCACTGCAATGAATTTGTTCTCTTACTCGTTTTCGAATAATTCTCTCGTCAGATGGCGACTCCTTAGAGTGGAGCTTTACTTAGTGAAATCTCAAATCAAACGAGTTACCATGTGATTTTTTTTCAAAATAGGTCAAACAACCAAGTTCATTAGCGGTAAAATTCCAATGATATATGTAAATATTTTACTGAACATCCCTTGTACATAATAACAGTGCTACTCTTCTATAAACCTGTCTCATTTGGTCATATGTTAATATGATATACTTTACCGGTGTTAGTACTCAGGGTCTCAAGTGCCCCTGTTCGATCTACCCATCCAGCGGAAGCAATTACAGCATTCAGTTGTAATGTGACATCGCCACACGTATCCATGCATTTTATTTGGATGTAAAATGTCTGGGCAGTTGTGCCACTTATTGTTACCAGTTCAGTTGCGGGTAGGGAGGTAAGAGCTGTCATTAAAAAGGGTTGGAATGAGATAATACAGATAAGTTGCATGTTAAATTTAATAACTTACTCAATAAAGCAATATCTGAACGAGCTAAAAAAGAAAAGAATATACACACAAACCATCAAAACTGATTAAATAAATTATAATACAAGATTAGAATCATGATATTGATTTTCCAATGTTGGAATATATAAATCATACTTAATAAGTTTTTAAATATTTTACTAGTGATCCCTTATTGTATATTTTTGGGCACTACCTTTTGGTTCATTCACTAGAATGCCAAATTCTCAGTTGTCTCATCATCAGACCGCAGGAGGGATTCAAACCCACAACCTTCTGGGTCGGAGTCAAGCGACTTGCAAATATGGCTACTGAGCTGAAAAAAAAAGAATTTTGAGACAACCTATAAAAACATTAGTAATAGAATAACTACTTATAATATAATAATACAAGAAAAGAATCATGAATCATGATTTTTCATTGTTAGAATATATAAATCATACTTGTACATCCAAGAGTCCCAGCCATGTATCCAGGAATAGCATGCTTCATTACCGAGGAGAAGTCATCAGTGTTAATCCCGCAAATTCCCTTGTAATAATCAAACGTCCAATATGAACAGGTAATACCATCAGTTGAATCAACACTAAATATTAAGTCAAACTTAATTCCATTACATAAAAATAGGGCTTTGTCATTAACTTATTTTTACTACAGTACTTTTCTTTGATACTATACTTAGATACTACTAAACTTTCCTAGCGCTTAAAATTTACCTATTGATACGGATTATTTATAATTATGTTTTAAAAGATAACTCACATTGCGCAAAACTCATCACAAGTATAGATTGTTTTTGGGCTGTCTTTTGTAAATTGAACTCCTCCTGTCACTTGTGATGGATAATCACAACCGGAATCTAAAGGGTAATGTAACTAATGTCATGTTTTAAACTCCTTTAAATTTGGCTTGCAGCGGCTATTTTATACGCATTGCAGATTCATGAAGTGTATTCCAATGGTCTGATAGTATAAATTTGCCATATGGTTAACTTGGCTATGAGCAAGGGGTTCAGAAAGAAGATTTTGCCGGTGTCACTTTCCGAGCAATAATTCTCTTGATTTAGGCCGCTCCCAGACTGGCATTTTCGTGTGAAAAATGACGACAGTTTTAAAAAATGACGCATTTTTGGGCAAAAAATGATGGCATTTTTAAAAAATGCTAGCTTTTTCGGGCAAAAAATGACAGCATTTTTCAAAAAAGGATGGCATTTTTTTAATTCCTTCCTCCCTTTCACCTAGCCAGGCAGGCTGAGTAGGAAGGAAGTGCCAAAACATGCTGGCATTTTTTGGGTTGGAAAATGCCAGTCTGGGAGCGGCCTTATGCAAACATTTGTTGCATGTTGCTTATTTATTTTTACGATTGTCTTTTTGTTTGTAGATTTGACACAAATAACAGCGTAGCAACAAGAGCAACTTGTCGGTTACGGCAACATCACTATAAGTATACC